>JAGFNQ010004378.1:383432-593464 GCA_024364735.1 Boesenbergia rotunda | reverse complement strand
ACACTTAATGCTTGATGATGTGGAGCATCATCAATGGTTGGCACCATGCCAATTCATCACAATGATGTGGCATTAAGTCAAGTCTAACTTGAGGTGGATTTGGGTCAAGTCAAACTTGCCTTTTATGGACTTTCCATATTTAGTCAAGTCAAACTTGACTCCATTTCTTCTCCCATGTCAAGTCTAACTTGAAGTGGAACCAAGTCAAGTCAAACTTGATTTGGGTTTGGGTCAAGTCAAACTTGCCTTTTATGGACTTTCCATATTTAGCCAAGTCAAACTTGACTTCATTTTTCTCCATCTATTTGTTCTTTGCGTGTGACCCTATAGGTTTTTGTAACGTTGGCAATGCTTCTAACCTCTTAGAAACATAAGCAATGAGCGGTATCTAGCAACACATCATTGCTACCCAAGTTACAAGAATGTTGAGATCCAACATCACCAATGTGACTAATAATTGTGACCATCACAATATGTGACAACGTCCTTCTATCCTCGATATCTAGATCGATCTTTCATGAGGCATAGACCGTGTCATCCTCCAATCAATCTAGGTGTCTTGAACTCCAAGTAGACTCACTATAATCAAATAAGCTCAATATCTCATATTGCCTTATTTGGGCATGGCCATGCACTTAGTGATCTCACTCTATCAAGACTATGATATCTCTCCCGTCATATAGGAGGGATAGATCCCATCTACATCACTCACATCCCTCCGCATAATTTGTTACATACCCAGTAATCGTCTTTATAGTCCACCCAGTTACGGGTGACGTTTGACGAAACCAAAGTACATAACTCCTTATGTAGGGAACTATGGTGACTTCAGGTCTAAGGACTAATAGTCATACTAATAGTCACATGAGAAAGTATATGACACTCATATAACGATCCATGATACTTTCTCATGGTGGGTCATTTAGTATACATTCTCTAATGCATACCCATGTGTCAACTTGATATCTCATATCCATGACTTGTGAGATCAAGTCATCGTGTTGACCTACATGTTAGTCTCTATGCATTAACATTATCCCTGAATGTTAATACTTGACTAGGAATAATTAAGAGTAGTGTTCTCTATATCATCTCACTATCGATTCAAGTAATCGATTGATATAGATAAGAACCTTCTACTCAAGGACGTTATTATACTAAGTTATTTGGCACTGATACACATAAGTACAATAACCATAAGAAATGCCTTTATATATAAGAAATATATATACAAGAATATGATACAATGAGTCCAAAAAGTAATCATCATATGATTGGCTCTAGGGCTCTCACTAACACCAGGTATTGGTAGATTGTTGCGTATGGCTTGGCAGTTTCACAAGCAACCAAGGGGTTGAACCTGAGAGACATCTCTAAGTCTACGTATTAAAAATTTAATCCGAATAGAGACCCGTCTCCCAAACGACCATCTCATCGTCGTGTTAATTAATCCGTCACAACTTAGCCAAAACCAAGGTTAAGGCCTTGTAACTTTCCGGATTAATTAACCGCGGAAAAGACGATGAATGGATTGCCGATTTCTGAGTTTACAATCAGGGTCCATAACATAATTAATTATCATATTAATTAACAAATAATTAATCTACGATAATTAATTAACAACATGCAATGAAAACACTAATCAATGCAATAGAACAACATGAAAACAAGAGGAGCTAGGGAGAGGTATACCTCGCCTTTTACCTCGCAGTCATCTACCTTATGACCCTCCCCTCCTGGACGTCGTGTGCGCAACGAGATACCAAGACGCAGAGTCACCAAGGCACACCCATCAATCCTCTTCCTTTCCTCCTTCTTCCTTGCACCAAAACCTTAGGGCTAAGGGTTGTCGCCGGCCAAGAGAAGGAGCCTCCTTCCTCTTCCTTGCGCCACACACCATGTGGACCTAGGAGGAAGTAGATGACGAATATAAAGAGGAGAGACTATGCTCTTCTTTCCCTAAAACCCTAGCCAAGACCTCTCCTTTCCTCTTCTTCCTTGTCACCGACCAAGAGAGGTTGGATGAGCTTCTCTTTTCTAGCCGCCGGAGGATCCTTCTTGCTCCCAGCTTTCGCATAGCAAGAAGGAAGATAACACGCAAGAAGCTGAAGAGGAAAGGGAGAAGAAGAATTGGTTGAAACCTCTCCTTCTTCTTTGTAGTGCCGGCGCCGCAACTTCCTTAAAGAAGTCACCGCCGGCGATCCCTCACAGCCACCCTCTCTTGCCGAACACCACCTAGTGTTGCTCCCTTTGATCAGGCTCCATGCCCAATGGAGAGAAGAAGAGAGGCTTCTTCCCTTGCTCCTTTGATCAGGTGCAACCTAATTCCCTAGGAGAGAGAGTTTGTGAAGGAGAGAAGGAGAGGTTCTCTTAGGGTTTAATGTGGAAGAATTAGATTGATTAATTTGGATTATTAGCCTTGTATCATGACTCCCATAAGGTATTTATAGGGATAAGGTAGGGTCCATGAGGAGGAGTTGATTCTTGGCCCGCTAATGGATCCAAACCCGATCCATTAATGGAGATTCATTCCACTAAAGGATCCCATTGAACTTCCTCACCAACCCTCATATTTTCATATGAGCTCCACTTATTATGAGTCGTCCATCTCCCCATGTTTAAGATAACGAATGATCGATAATTAATTTAAATTACTGATAATTAAATTAATTATCCTCTTGATCCTTGATTAGTACCACTCAACATTTTCATCATGCGGACCATAGTCCACTTGCAAGCTTTGACATGACGATCCTTTTGAGCTCACCAAGGCTGCATCATCATCCAGACTCACCAGGACACGGATTCAGTCAATAATCAATGGCACACCATGCATATAAAATTATTACCCAACTTACCGGGCCTATCAATCTAACAGAATAGATGTCGCCCATTGGTAAATCAATGTAATTAATTAACTACATGTGCCCGTTATTATTTCGGGATTTAGAGATCGTACTCTATAATATAATCCGAGGTCTAATCCAATTTATGAAGTCAGTACAAAATTGGATGACCTCTCTTTTGGTCCTACTCAATGCACATAATGTGCACTAGTGCAATTCTATGGTTAAGACAAACCACACCTAATTGCACTACAACAATCCCTATGGTTTGTCCAACTCCATCTCGGTTGTGAGTCTCTTTCTTATACTTTTGCAAGGAACTTGATAACATGATCTTCTATCCAACACCATGCATCATGTTATCTACAATGCCAAGTATGAGATATGTTGTGCACATACTAATATAAATATGCATCGTGTGATTTTACGATTCTTTTTAAAATGTAACTCTACTCTAACCAAAAGCAAGGCTTTTAGTATACATCCTAACAATCTCCCACTTATACTGAAAGACTTTGCTGTTTTCAAAATGTCATACATATGACCCCTAGTCCCTTCACATGCCTAAAAGCTCTCGCTACTAAGGCCTTAGTGAAATGATCTCCCTAGGTCACCCTCTGATGTAATCTAGGCAACAACAGCTATTCCTTACCAGGGTGGTACTTGTGCTCTATGTGTTTACTTGCCTTATGGACTCGTGATTCCTTCGAGTTTGCAACTGCACCATTTTGATCACAACAAAATTTGATAGTCCTGAGCAAATCAGGAATCACATCAAAGTCCATCTTGAGATTCTTGAACCATGTAACTCTTTTGGCTGTCAGAGTGACTGCCAACCATCCAGCTTCTATGGTAAAGTCTATCACGCAGCCGCTGCACGACACTCTCCCATATAATGGTTCTACCTCCTAAGAGTGAACACAAAACCCTAAGGAATACTTATATTTGGCCCTTATCCTGACTGGAATTCTATATCCATATAACCCACAGGATATTGATCTGCCCGGTAAACCAACATATAACCCTTAGCCCTTCTTAGGCAATAATATATGCTTTTACGGCAATCCAATTTCCTTGATCTGGGTTACTCCGACATCTTTTAACCATGCCCACGGCTCAACAGATATCTGGTCTCATTTTTAGCATACACTAGGCTTCCTATAGCTAATGCTAAAGGAACCGCCATTACCTGCTCTATCTCCTTTGATAATCTAAACATATCTCTTTAGATAGAGTAGCTCTAAAACTAAAAAGTACCAAACTTTTCTTGGAGGTATCCATGCTAAAACAAGTTTGGATAGTGTCTTTTATGAAGCTTGGGATAAGCACATCATCTTTGTCTGGAGATCCCTTAGATCTTTGATCCCCAAGGATGTGTCTTGCTATTCCTAAGTCCTTCATAATTATTTAGACAACCATACCCTTACATCTGACAATATTCCGTAATTGTTGCCAACCAACAAAATATTATCTACGTATAGTACAAGAATACCACCACGTATCTGTCACATTACTTACATACACAAATCTTATCCGACCTTTGAACAAATCCACATGACTGGATTTTCTCATCAAAGCGGATGTTCCTTGTCACAGGTCTAGGGATCCGGTTCATGTTCACCGAGGAGCTAGTCCATAGACTTTCCAAGAACATGAATACTTTAAGTTGACTAACAACCCTCCCACTATGATAAGGTACCTCTTGTGTATCTTCTGTGACACGAGGTGCAGTGTCCTATGGTATTACCTCTTGTACAGATGGTACTAAGATCAGAATGTCCCCTTATTTAATTTACTCAGAGTAACTCTTTTCATGGGCCTGTGGTTTATTTCATAGTCCTTTTCCTAAGAATCAGTTGTTCGTACCAACTAATATCCTCTGATCCTTAGGACTACTAAACCACTTTTTGTTCCCTTAGGATAGCCTACAAACATATGCACTAGATTCCAACTTATCAGTGTCTCTCTTCAGCCCATGTGCTAAACTACCCATAATCTGAACATGCCTTAGACTAAGCTTTCGCTTATCCTACATTTCTATGGTTTTAAGAGACTACTGACCTAGATAGTATCAAGCATATACATCGTCGTATCCAGGGCATATCCCCTTGAACAAATCTGGCTAATCTCAGAGTTGCTTATCATCTTCCTAACCATTACCTTAAGAGACCTTCATCCTTCCGTGTGTTGCACCGTTCTGTTGGGGCACACCAGGTGCAGTGAATTGGGATCGAATCCCAATTACTGATAAGTAAGTCCTACAACTATCCCTAGAGGTACTTGCCACTATGATCTAATCGTAATGTCACCATACTTTTACTTTGATGTATCTCCGCATCAGACTTAAATTCTTTGATCTCATCAAAAGAATTAGTCTTGCCGTACATCAAGTAAATGTACTTTGACCCTTGAATAATTGTTTACAAAATAAACAAAGTCTTCTAGGTTACCTCTATTCTAGATAGACTAAGGACTTATACTTATTGGTTTGAACCAACTCCTACATACCTTTGGCTCTATGCCCCTAGGCTTAGAAAAAGCCTCTTGGTCTTTTTAACTATCCAAGTAAGATTCAAAGATTTTAAGAAAGGCAAGTCTTCCACCACCAATGAACCCAAGGGTTTATTGGCTATCAACCTTTGAATCACACTAAAGGTTAATAAGGTCAAGCCTTAGAGCCAAAATATATGTTTCGTTCTTCTTGGAAGGAACCTTTCTCTTACTTCGATTAGATGATAAGCTATCTAATTGCATTATGGGAGCTTTTGATTTTTAAGATAATTGCCTATCTATGCACTTTTACAGATAATCATTCTATTGCACTTTTAACAAATAAAAGCAATAGAATATCTTATTCCAGAAACTGAACAAAAGTTCTTTCCAAAAATTAAGTACATAAAGACAACCTCTATAAAACCAAAACTATATCATCCTATGCTAAAGATATAAATGAACAAATAAACTCCCACTGCAATAAATCATCTCCATAGCCTATCCATGTAGTCAGTAATAGCCTCCTCAGCTAGCCGTCGGGTTTCCTGGAACCCCTGCACAAAAATGCAGACATGGTTAGAGGCATCCGTATCTACACACCAGGTACCGGTAGATATCACCGCTAAACATGTTACAACGACAAAAGAAAAAAATATACCTGAATTATTACCCTGACGGCGGGGACAGTCCGCCTTCCAATGTCCTGATGCTTGCACACAATGCACTTGCCTTTCGACTTCTTTATGCATCCCTGAGGTCCCTGTAATCCTACCACTTTCTTTGCTCCAGCATGTTTCTTCTTCTTCTTTCCTTTCGGTTTAGAAGTAGAAACATCTTGAGCAATGAAAGTCTGTGAAAGAGAAAATGCCTATGCCGCCTCAAGTTCTGTCAGAAGTTCTGCCCACGAATATGAACGCTTGCCCATATTGTAGCTTAGGCGAAACTTCTCAAAACTCTGTGGTAGAGATTGGAGGATGAGATCGACTTGGGTTTCCCCATCGATTTGTGCTCCAAGGATTTCCATCTCTTTCAGCCAAGCCATCATTTTGAGAACATGTTCCCTTACGGGCATACCCTCAACTAGGATGGTTGTTGTTAAGTTCTTCATTACCTCCTGCCTAGCGGCCTGATTACTTTGCTCGAAGAGTTCGTTGAGTTTGGATGTTTTATCACTGGTAATGGAAGAAGTCTGATTTTGATGACACTCAGTCGTCTCGTCTGCTTCTAACCATTTCCTAAAATATTCAAACTCCTCTTCAGTATTAATCTCGCTAGGCTTTTCGGCACCGAACTCAACAAGATCACGTTTAGGTTCCTCGGCAATAGAGACAAAGTCCATATTTAATTCCCAATCCATATTGTTATTACGGGCATTTATTTGGTTCTCTCTTTCTATTAGAACAAGTGGGTCTAGATCCATTTAAAATTCCTGAGAATCACAGCAATCACACACTTTAGTTTTTGAAAATAAATTGACTCCTCAAAACAATAAATTTCCAAAAACAACCAACACTCAAAACACCGAGAATTTCGCATGCCACAATGGTGTGGATGTATTCGAATTATACATTTGTGAGAGGAGGTTTTACCCATTAATTTTACTATCTCGTCATCCTAACTTTCTGACAAATAAAATTAATAGTTGGCCCTCTTTGGCCCTACAAATAATAGCAATGACTCCGATGGGGAGGATACTATTATTTGTATCTATGTGTTTACCATTACACGCCACTAAGAAAAATTATTTCTGATTATGTGTCTTCCGATGGGGAAGTTCACACGCTCTTCAATAATTTCCTATAGTCTTTTCTGGCCTAGTGATCCGCAGAACAAACCCATCTGATGGAGAGGAAGGCACTCAGAGCCAACGCACAGACTTGTTCGCATCACTTATCAGATTGTAATGGAGGCCGCGGGACCCTTAGGGTCCCTCTCCCACATAGTTATTTACATTGAGGTTTCTCACATGCGCACACACACGACAAGCACATAAACCAATATAATAGACAATGAAAAAATCCTAGATTTTTCCAATTATTATGGCCATGGTCTCCAATGCACCTCCAGTCGTGTCGCCACCTCGTCCACTCCATCCTTTCCATGCGCAAGTCACCATAAAGGAGTCCCCGAGCCGAGATGACTACCTTACTTATTTACATCCATTGATCCTATACTCCACAAAGGAGTGTACATGTAGTCTAGATCAAAAGTAAATAAAAGCTTGGCTAAACAAGTGTCATATTTAATTGTAAAAATTAAATAACTTATCTAGCCTCGTCAACCCCGAGGATTGAATTAATTTACAACACACACAATCAATCACATACATAACCTATTATTGCCATAATAGTTGGAATCTAGTACCTGCAACAAAAAGTTAGCCTATGCACATCCAAAAATTATCGAGCAAAAAATAATGTACATGATAATGTGCAGAAAAATAACCGAATCCTAAACACATAAAACCGAAAACCTGGTTCTGATACCAATTGTTGGGTATGGCTTGGCGGTTTCACAAGCAACCACGGGGTCGAACCTGAGAGACCTCTCTACGCCTATGGATTAAAAACATAGCCACAACTTAGCCAAAACCAAGGGTAAGGCCTTGTAACTTTCCCGATTAATTAACCGTGAAAAAGACGATGAATGGATCACCGATTTTTGTGTTTACAATCGGGGTCCAAGACATAATTAATTATCATATTAATTAACAAATAATTAATCTACGATAATTAATTAAGAACATGCAATGAAAATAATAATCAAAGCAATAGAACAACATGAAAACAAGAGGGACTAGGTAGAGGTATACCTCACCTTTTACCTCGTAGTCTTCTACCTGATGACCCTCTCCTCCTGGATGTCATGTGAGCGACGAGCTACCAAGACGCGGAGTCACCACGACACACCCATCAATCCTCTTCCTTTCCTCCTTCTTTCTTGCACCAAAATCCTAGGGCTTAGGGTTGCCGCCGGCCAAGAGAAGGAGCCTCCTTCCTCTTCCTTGTGCCGCTCACCAGGTGGACCAAGGAGGAAGTAGGTGTTGAAGATAAAGAGGAGAGACAAAGCTCTTCTTTCCCTAAAACCCTAGCCAAGACCTCTCCTTTCCTCTTCTTCCTTGCCGCCGGCCAAGAGAGGTTAGATGAGCTTCTCTTTTATAGCCATCGGAGGATCCTTCTTGCTCCCAGCTTTTGCACAGCAAGAAGGAAGATAACATGCAAGAAGCTGAAGAGGAAAGGGAGAAGAAGAAGTGGTTGAAACCTCTCCTTCTTCTTTGTAGCGCCGGCGCCGCAACTTCCTTAAAGAAGTCACCGCCGGCGATTCCTCATAGCCACCCTCTCTCGCCGAACACCACCTAGTGATGCTCCCATTGATCAGGTTCCATGCCCAATGGAGAGAAGAAGAGAGGCTTCTTCCTTTGCTCATTTGATCCTGCGCAACCTAATACCCTAGGAGAGAGAGTTTCTGAAGGAGAGAAGGAGAGGTTCTCTTAGGGTTTAATGTGGAGGAATTAGATTGATTAATTTGGATTATTAGCCTTGTAACATGACTCCCATAGGGTATTTATAGGGCTAAGGTAGAGACCATGAGGAGGAGTTGGTTCTTGGCCCACTAATGGATCCAAACCCGATCCATTAATGGAGATCCATTCCACCAAAGGATCCCATTGAACTTCCTCACCAACCCTCATATTTTCATATAGGCTCCACTTATTATTAGTCGTCCATCTCTTCGTGTTTAAGATATCGAATGCCCGATAATTAATTTAAATTACTGACAATTAAATTAATTATCCTCTTGATCCTTGATTAGTACCACTCAACCTTTTCATCATGTCGGACCATAGTCCACTTGCAAGATTTGACATGACGATCCTTTTGAGCTCACCAAGGGGGCATCATCATCCTGCTCTCCAGGACATGGATTCTGTCAATAATCAACGACACACCATATGTATAATATTATTACCCAACTTACCGGGCCTATCAATCTAACAGAATAGATCTCGCCCATTGGTAAATCAAAGTAATAATTAATTAACTACATGTGCCCGTTATTATTTCAGGATTTAGAGATCGAACTCCATAATATAATCCTAGGTCTAATCCAATTTATGAAGTCAGTACAAAATTGGATGACCTCTCTTTTGGTCCTACTCAATGCACACAAAGTGCACTAGTGCAATTCTATGGTTAAGACAAATAACACCTAATTGCACTACAACCATCCCGATGGTTTGTCCAACTCCATCTCGATTGTGAGCCTCTTTCTTATACTTCTGCAAGGAGCTTGATAATATGATTTTCTTTGCAACACCATACACCATGTTATCTACAATGCCATGTATGAGACATGTTGTGCACATACCAATATAAATATGCACCATGTGATTTTGTGATTCTCTTTAAAATGTAACTGTACTCAAACCAAAAGCAAGGCTTTTAGTATACATCCTACAATAGCACCGCTAAACATGTTTCAATGACTATGCAGGAAGAAATACCTTTGTCTTGACGACGGGGACAGTTCACCTTCCAGTGTCCGGTTTGCTTCTCTCCCATTGATGATGCCCGAACTAGGTGTCACAAATGTGGGTCTCAAAATTTAGATATGTGTAAAGCAAGAAACCCTTTTGCTATCAAAGAATAAAAACGTAGTAAAGGGGCCACAGGTTATATTTTTCCTAGGGCTAGTTGAGTGTGCTTGATTCGAGCTCGAGTTTATGTGTCGTTTATGAATTTTGGGTTTCAAATAAAATTTGAGTTTTGGGTTGCAATCGGAAATCAAACACAATGAAAATGAAGGAAACTAAACTAATGAACTAAACAAACGATAGCAATTGATAACTCAATCAATGGAAAACTTAATCAAGGCACTAAAACAATTTTGGAAAACAAATCTGATTTCAAATGCAAAACAAATTCTAAGCAATGAAGCAACACAGCAGCTGACTATCCGATTGAAACTAATGCAAAACCTTAAACCTCACTGCAATAAGGGAATCCAAACTTGATACAACTTGATACGCAAAGAAAGAAAACTGCCTTACTAGAAGAAGATTGATGTGCCGAAACTAATACTAAGTGCAAGAGCCATACATGACAGTTCAGAAGTGGAATGATCAATTTAGCTTATAAATCAAAACTATCAGTTAAGTAATGCACTGAAATGAATGTAGAAATGCAGCAACAAACAAAGGACTGAACAATCAAAAACAAAACTAATGCAGAAGTGAAATTCAGTAAAGCAGAAATTAGATGCAGAGTTTCAGAAACCTCCTGCCGAGAATCAGCAAATTGAATTCAAATTCAAACCAAACAACAGAGATCAAGTTCTCTAGTCTAATGTTCAGATAAAATTCAGAAAAGCTACTGTTGACTTGATACAACTTCAGAATTAATTAACTAAAACCCTGCAGCAGTGAAAACCAAACTGACGCGCAACTAAATGAAGCTAACTGCAGAAATGAAATGAATTCAGAAATTAAACGGGACGATTCAACTTAGAAGGCCAAGATACCAGTGGAGTTATAAGCAGGAATGAATTAAGATGTTCAAAAACCGAAGATGAATCACTTTAAAAGCAACCTAATGCAGAACTCAAATGAAGCATTGCAGAAACAGTTTAAATGCAGAAACAACTCAACTGCTGAACAAACAAATAAGGCAATCTAAATTCGAGTCTCTAATCTAAGTTCAGAAAGGCATGAAAAGGGCTAATGTTACTTGGCACGAAATTCAGAAGCTAAAACTGAAAAGCTGCAGAATTTGAAACTGATACGCAGGGAAGAATTCAGGAAATTGAAACGCATGAACTAAATCAGGAAACAAACTGAATTCAAATACAATTGTTCACTAACAAACAAACTAGCTAATAACAATTCAGAATTAAAACACCAATGAATGCAGAATTGATCTAAACAAAACTGATACAGAAATTCAGAACTGAAATTTAACTGCAGAAATGAAATTACAGCTAATAACTGAAAATTAACTAATTGTAACTAATCCTCAATCCCCTCCTTAGCTCAAGAACTCCTTGCCGTCACACAAGGGTGAGCCTCGAACCCAAAAGCTCCACAACCGATTGAGATATTGTCTCTGCGAATCAAATCTGAGCTCAACTCTGCTCAATCTGAAAACCCCATTCGATTCCTTCAATCCAGCTGCGCCCGATTGCGATGATGCATGTGGATGATCCAAGCAATCCAGGGAACCCCTCCAGATAACTCAGATTGATGAAGAAGGTGCATGTAACACCCCAATTTTTCCCAGATATAATGTTATGAGACATTATTATGAAATGTCATGATGGGCTTGGCTTAATGGGCTTGGATGTGGATTAGTACAAAATGTGATAAAAAGAAAGTGTAGAAAGGAGGAAGCAAGGATCGAACCTTGAACCTCCTAGTTGCACTAACCATGTCTTAACCAATGCACCAAGAGGTTTCATGTTGAGAGAATAAGAAATGTCCTAGTTAAAGCTAGGGAAGTGAAGAGACATGTCTCTTCATGAGAATAGTATAAATAAGAGAGAGGGAAAGAAGTTTCATTTCTTCTTCTTCTTCCCCACTCTCCCCACCGAAAACCTAAGCCTCTCTCCCTTTTCAATTTTCGAAAATACACCCTAGGGTTCTAACCCTAGGGAATTGGAAGGAAGAAGACCCCATCCAAGGATCTTGCCCTCTACTAGGGCCAAGAGTTCAAGAGAAGTCCTAGTAAGGAGAACTCTCACCCCTCCTTCAACCAAGGGTACCCTAAAAGATTTAGAGAAGGTGAAATTCAAGCGGAAGGAAGTAAGTATCCCCTCGCCTGCAGTGTAATTATTGTGCATGATTTCCTTCTTCTTCTTATTTTCGAAAAAGGGAAAATCCCTTGTGTAAGTTTCGGCCACCCCTTAGGGGAAAGCCTTGGTTACTCCTTGATGCATGAGAAGACCTCTTGGGACTTAGGGTATATGTATATGTTGTTTTCCTTCAAAATGTTATGAACAAAACCCTAGGGTTTTGCCCTTATGTAGGTTTCGGCCACCCCCAAGGGGAAGGCCTTGGTTACTCCTTGATGCATGAGGAAACCCCTTGGAACTTAGGGTATATATATATGTTGTTTTCCCTTCATGTTGTGAGGACAAAAACTAGGGTTGAATACCCTATAAGGTTTCGGCCAAAGCATGAAGCAAAGAGGGTTTAGGTTGGATGATTATCCTATGATGTATCCATGCTAGTAGTGTAGACAAGGTGTTTGTATAAATGTTCGTGTGAATGTTTGATTTCAAAACCCCTAATTTCCCTTACCCTACACTTTCGGCCAACCCTAGAAGAATTAGGGTTTAGGGTGCATGATTATCCTATGATACATCCTATGATTAATATGTTGCATGATATGTATGTGAGGTGTTTGTGGAAATGTTTGTGTGAATGATGGATTTCAAAAAAACCCTAATTCCCCCTACCCTACACCATTCGGCCAACACCCTAAGGTTAGGGTTTGTGAAGGTTAAACTACCCTACGAGACATGATTATGTTTAGTAAGATGATATGTATATGCATGTGATGTTTAAATGGAATGATTGATTGGAAAACTTAATGTTCCCTAGCATGTGATATTCGGCCAAGGCATGAAACATTAGGGTTACGAAGGATGATTACCCAATGATGTATGCTATGCTTAGTATGATACATGATGTATATATATGTGATACTTGTATGGGATGTTTGATGTCAAAAACCTAAGCTACCCCTACCCTTGACTTTCGGCCAAACCCTAGATTTAGGGTTAAGGAGAACTAAATTAACCCATGAAGCATGCTACCACTTCCTATGATATGAATATGATTTATGTGACCAATCTTGTCATATATAAAGTATGTTTAAGTGGTTAAAATATGATGTATGTATGAGCATGTCTTATAGCCCATGGGGCACCCTTATGAATTGCATGAGATGTGTATGATAAAATGCTTGAAAGGATACTCCACTAAGAATGGGATCAAGAGCACCCCTTATGTTGTGTGGTGTGTCCCTGTGGGATCATGAGCACCCTTGAAGAGTGGTGTGTCCCTTGAGAGTGGATTTGGAGTACTCCTTAGCATATATGTAAAAGCATGATAAGTATTTTACTTTGAAAGTTGTGTACCCGACTCGGAAGGGGGTCGTTAAACAAACCCGACTCGGAAGGGGGTCGTTAAACAAATCCGGGGTACATGTTAACTGAAGGTCATGGCTCCGGTAGGACAGAAGGGTCCTGCTCTAATAGATTGGTGGCTCGCTACCCCAATTCATTAGGGAACGCGCTTGATGTGGTACACAACTGGGCCCTATATGATGTTGAAGTATTTTTAAGTAATACCTTTATGGAATTGTTTTGAAAATATTTATTATATGTGAAGGGTATGCTTAAGATACTTTATACTGCTTGCTTAGAAACTTTGATGTTAGTATGCCATGATAAACTCATGCTTATGATTCATTATGTGTACATGTTGTATTCTTCCGTATAGATTTTGCGAGTAGGACAGGATCCTTACTAAGCATTTGTGCTTACTAGTTTATGTGTTGTCTTATGCTGCAGATAAGGGTAAGGGACACTTAAACTGAAGGAAGAGGCAGGAGGGCTGAAGATGTGTGGGGTAGTGGCTCGGGAAAGAAAGATTCTTATATCTACTTTACTATGCTTATGTTAATGTTTTCTTGAATGTTAGTGATTACACTTGGATAACTCTTGATTAAGATATTTCACATGATGATCTAGACTTCCTTTAGACTAAATCTTATGAATTGTTATTATGCATGGAAACCGATTACTATGCTTCTAAATGATGTCCTAGGATATGAGTTCATGATGCCTTGTAATGGAATGTATAACCTCATTATCATTATTTAGGTGTTACTGAACTTGCTATGCACCTACCATGTTATAATTATTAAAGCATGATATCTGACTGGCATGCACTGATTGGTATGCTTAGCACTTGTAAATCTCACTTGATAGTTTGAAACAAGCATGCTCAGTACTTAGTCCTTGCACTTTGGTTTCTTTATTTTATTTAAAATTGGATGATTGATTGTACGTAACCCCGCCCCGAGAGTAGATATAAGGGCGGGCGTTACAGGTTGGTATCAGAGCAGGTTTCCCCTCCACTACACACACATCAAGTTTCATCCTGCCGCTTCCAAGTAAGAGATCCTAACCTCGCTTTACTTTATTTTATGTACAGTAATGATTATATGGAGATGATTTATACTTACATAACAAGTGAAAGTAGTGTTAATCCTTTTGTTAGTCTATTTATCACCTGTATGATAGATATGGCTAGAGGACGTAGCAATCGGGGTAATGAGACAGTACCCCCACCTAATATGATGCAAGTGATCACAGATCTGCAGCGTCAGGTCACTGAACAGCAGCAGATCATAAATACTCTGATGACCCAGTAGGCGAACACTGCAACCCCGCAGGGAAGTCAGAATGTGATACCTACTGAGCCTCCAACTGCATAGGTACCCCCGGACACTCCAGCCAGAGGAGTCCGACAGGAGGCCTATCTGATACAGTGGCAGAGGCTGAAGCCGGAAAGGTTCTCCGGCACCTGCGAGCCCTGGGACGCCCAGGCCTGGCTCAAGACAGTTGAGAGCACAGTGGAATTATTAGACTGGCCCGAGCATGAGAAAATTAAATGTGTCTCGTTCTGCCTCACTGGCGACGCCAGGATGTGGTGGGAACGGGTAAAAGCTAGAAGGTCGTGGACCAGATGAAGTGGAAGGACTTCGAGTCCGAATTTCTAGAGGAATTCTATTTGAATTTATCGAAGAGCCGAAGAAGAGGACAAGTAAATTCTTATCGGCTCTGAAAGCAAGGAAGATGTTAGAAAATGGATGCTCTGGATTTCTAGCTCATGTGGTTGATACCAGTCCTACAGAGGGCCCGAAGCTAGAAGACGTCAAAGTCGTATGCAATTACCCAGAGGTATTTCCAGATGACTTACCAGGGTTAGCACCTGAAAGAGATATAGAATTTGTAATTGAATTGATTTCTGGTACTAACCCCATTTCTAAAGCACCATACCGTATGGTGCCGACGGAATTAAAAGAATTACAGGGACAGTTATAGGAGCTTCTTGACAAGGGACTCATCCGCCCTAGTCATTCTCCCTGGGGAGCTCCCGTACTGTTCGTGAAAAAGAAGGATGGGTCGATGCGAATGTGTATCGACTATCGGGCGCTGAACAACGTGACTATCAAGAACAGGTACCCTCTACCCAGGATAGATGACCTGTTCGATCAACTGAAGGGAGCCATGGTTTTCTCTAAGATTGACCTGAGATCTGGTTATCATCAAGTCAGGGTGAAAAAAGTAGGATATACCGAAGACGACTTTTCGAACCAGATACGGACATTATGAGTTCGTAGTTATGCCATTTGGAGTTACCAATGCTCCAGCTATGTTTATGAACTTAATGAATCGGGTATTCTCGGCATTCCTCGACAGATTTGTGATCGTCTTTATCGACGATATCCTTATATATTCGAGAACTCCCGAAGAACATGCTGAACACCTGAGTATAGTACTACAAGTTCTTCAGAAGGAACAACTGTATGCTAAATTTTCCAAGTGCGAGTTCTGGCTCAATCAAGTATCATTCTTGGTACATGTTATCTCCAAGGAAGGAGTAATGGTGGACCCAATTAAAATCGAAGCTGTGAGTAACTGGATCAGACCCAAGAATGCTAGCGAAATCAGAAGTTTCCTCGGGCTAGCAGGCTATTATAGAAAATTCGTAGAGAACTTCTCTCGGATTGCAGCCCCGATGAAAGCTCTTACAAAGAAAGACAAGAAATATGTATGGACCGATGAATGTGAGAAGAGCTTTACGGAACTGAAAAGGAGACTGACTAGCGCTCCGATATTGACTCTTCCAGAAAGCAATACGGGTTTCGATATGTATAGCGACGCGTCCAAACTGGGACTCGGAGCGGTGCTTATGCAAAATGGGAAGGTAATTGCCTATGCCTCTAGGCAGCTGAAGGAACATGAAAGAAACTACCCTACCCATGACTTAGAATTAGCAGCGGTATGGAGGCACTATCTATATGGAACTCAGTGTAAAGTTTATACAGATCACCGGAGTCTGTGATATTTCTTCACCCAGAAAGATCTAAATCTGAGACAGCACAGATGGCTCGAATTGGTCAAGGATTATGATTGTGAGATCCTGTACCATCCGGGAAAAGCCAACAAAGTAGCCGATGCTCTCAGTAGGAAATCATGTGCTACTTTGATGTCTTTATCAGCTTTGTCACAACCCTTAGGGGAAGAAATTATGAATTACGGGATTGAAATCATATCAAGACAGTTATCCACCCTGATGATTTCGCCGACATTATTCGACGATATTATGGAAAAGCAGAATCATGATCCGAGCCTTCAGAGGATCAGGCAAGAGGTTCTCGAAGGCAAGGACGATGAATTTCGGATTTCAGACAGTGGAGTCTTATATCTCCGGGATCGATTATGTGTTCCCGACGACTCCGACTTACGGACAAGAATCCTCGAGGAAGCTCACAGAACACCTTATGCCATGCATCCTGGGTCTACCAAGATGTATCAAGATCTGAAAGGCAAGTTTTGGTGGTCCGGTATGAAGCGAGATGTAGCCCACTATATCAGTATGTGCTTGACCTGCCAGAGGGTCAAAGAAGAACACCAGAGGCCTGGGGGAGTTCTGCAACCTCTGCCAATTCCCGAGTGGAAATGGGAAGACATCTCTATGGATTTCATCTCTGGGCTGCCTAGAACGACGAATGGATACGATGGTATATGGGTTATTGTGGACAGACTCACCAAGTCTGCCCATTTCTGGCTATCAGGATGACCTACTCAGTAGAGCAGTTGGCTGAACTGTACGTCAAGGAAGTTGTCCGACTACACGGGGTTCCCAATACCATTATCTCTGATCGGGATGGTCGATTTACTTCAGATTTTTGGGGAAACGTGCAGAAGGCTCTTGGCACGAAGCTGAAATTCAGTACGGCCTTTCACCCCCAGACTGACGGGCAGACTGAAAGAGTGAATCAGATATTAGAGGACATGTTACGAGCTTGTGCCTTGGACTTCAAGGGAAGCTGGTGTCGATACCTGAGCCTGGCAGAGTTTGCTTATAACAAGAGTTATCAGGCTACTATTGGGATGACACCGTACGAAGCGTTATACGGAAGGAAATGCAGATCTCCTATATGTTGGCTTGAGAGTGGAGAAAAGAAGGAGATGGGACTCCAGACTGATATTATAGATGAAACCACTCAGGCTATAAAGAATATCCGCCAGAGGATAGAGACTGCTCAGAGTCGGCAGAAAAGCTACGCTGATAAGCGACGCAGACCACTGGAGTTTGATGTTGGGGATTCAGTATTCCTTAAAGTGGCCCCTATGAAAGGGGTGATGAGATTCGGGAAGAGAGGGAAGCTAAGTCCGAGATATGTGGGACCGTACCAAATCCTGAGACGGGTAGGCAAAGTGGCCTACGAACTGGAGCTACCGACAGAAATGTCGGCTATCCACAATGTCTTCCATGTATCAATGCTCAGGAAATGTACCTCTGAAGGGAATCAAATGATAGAGCCCCAACCAGTACAAGACCAAGAGAACCTAAGTTCCGAACGCCGACCAATTCAGATACTAGATCGAGAAATCAAAAAGCTAAGGAACAAGGAAGTGCCCTTAGTAAATGTTCTGTGGCAGAACGAGCAATTCGAAGAAACCACCTGGGAACGGGAGGAGGCAATACGATTAAAGTATCCGGAACTGTTTTAAGTTCGGGACGAACTTTTTATAAGGTATGGGGGATTGTAACACCCCAATTTTTCCCAGATATAATGTTATGAGACATTATTATGAAATGTCATGATGGGCTTGACTTAATGGGCTTGGATGTGGATTAGTACAAAATGTGATAAAAAGAAAGTGTAGAAAGGAGGAAGCAAGGATCGAACCTTGAACCTCCTAGTTGCACTAACCATATCTTAACCAATGCACCAAGAGGTTTCATGTTGAGAGAATAAGAAATGTCCTAGTTAAAGCTAGGGAAGTGAAGAGACATGTCTCTTCATGAGAATAGTATAAATAAGAGAGAGAGAAAGAAGTTTCATTTCTTCTTCTTCTTCCCCACTCTCCCCACCGAAAACCTAAGCCTCTCTCCCTTTTCAATTTTTGAAAACCCTAGGGAATTGGAAGGAAGAAGACCCCATCCAAGGATCTTGCCCTCTACTAGGGCCAAGAGTTCAAGAGAAGTCCTAGTAAGGAGAACTCTCACCCCTCCTTCAACCAAGGGTACCCTAAAAGATTTAGAGAAGGTGAAATTCAAGCGGAAGGAAGTAAGTATCCCCTTGCCTGCAGTGTAATTGTTGTGCATGATTTCCTTCTTCTTCTTGTTTTCGAAAAAGGGAAAATCCCTTGTGTAAGTTTCGGCCACCCCTTAGGGGAAAGCCTTGGTTACTCCTTGATGCATGAGAAGACCCCTTGGGACTTAGGGTATATGTATATGTTGTTTCCCTTCAAAATGTTATGAACAAAACCCTAGGGTTTTGCCCTTATGTAGGTTTCGGCCACCCCCAAGGGGAAGGCCTTGGTTACTCCTTGATGCATGAGGAAACCCCTTAGAACTTAGGGTATATATATATGTTGTTTTCCCTTCATGTTGTGAGGACAAAGACTAGGGTTGAATACCCTATAAGGTTTCGGCCAAAGCATGAAGCAAAGAGGGTTTAGGTTGGATGATTATCCTATGATGTATCCATGCTAGTAGTGTAGACAAGGTGTTTGTATAAATGTTCGTGTGAATGTTTGATTTCAAAACCCCTAATTTCCCTTACCCTACACTTTCGGCCAACCCTAGAAGAATTAGGGTTTAGGGTGCATGATTATCCTATGATACATCCTATGTTTAATATGTTGCATGATATGTATGTGAGGTGTTTGTGGAAATATTTGTGTGAATGATGGATTTCAAAAAAACCCTAATTCCCCCTACCCTACACCATTCGGCCAACACCCTAAGGTTAGGGTTTGTAAAGGTTAAACTACCCTACGAGACATGATTATGTTTAGTAAGATGATATGTATATGCATGTGATGTTTAAATGGAATGTTTGATTGGAAAACTTAATGTTCCCTAGCATGTGATATTCGGCCAAGGCATGAAACATTAGGGTTACGAAGGTTGATTACCCCATGATGTATGCTATGCTTAGTATGATACATGATGTATATATATGTGATACTTGTATGGGATGTTTGATGTCAAAAACCTAAGCTACCCCTACCCTTGACTTTCGGCCAAACCCTAGATTTAGGGTTAAGGAGAACTAAATTAACCCATGAAGCATGCTACCACTTCCTATGATATGAATATGATTTATGTAACCAATCTTGTCATATATAAAGTATGTTTAAGTGGTTAAAATATGATGTATGTATGAGCATGACTTATAGCCCATGGGGCACCCTTATGAATTGCATGAGATGTGTATGATAAAATGCTTGAAAGGATACTGCACTAAGAATGAGATCAAGAGCATCCCTTATGTTGTGTGGTGTGTCCCTGTGGGATCATGAGCACCCTTGAAGAGTGGTGTGTCTCTTGAGAGTGAATTTGGAGTATTCCTTAGCATATATGTAAAAGCATGATAAGTATTTTACTTTGAAAGTTGTGTACCCGACTCGGAAGGGGGTCGTTAAACAAACCCGACTCGGAAGGGGGTCGTTAAACAAATCCGGGGTACATGTTAACTGAAGGTCATGGCTCCGGTAGGACGGAAGGGTCCTGCTCTAATAGGTTGGTGGCTCGCTACCCCAATTCATTAGGGAACGCGCTTGATGTGGTACACAACTGGGCCCTATATGATGTTGAAGTATTTTTAAGTAATACCTTTATGGAATTGTTTTGAAAATATTTATTATATGTGAAGGGTATGCTTAAGATACTTTATACTGCTTGCTTAGAAACTTTGATGTTAGTATGTCATGATTAACTCATGCTTATGATTCATTATGTGTACATGTTGTATTCTTCCGTATAGATTTTGCGAGTAGGACAGGATCCTTACTAAGCATTTGTGCTTACTAGTTTATGTGTTGTCTTATGCTGCAGATAAGGGTAAGGGACACTTAAACTGAAGGAAGAGGCAGGAGGGCTGAAGATGTGTGGGGTGGTGGCTCGGGAAAGAAAGATTCTTATATCTACTTTACTATGCTTATATTAATGTTTTCTTGAATGTTAGTGATTACACTTGGATAACTCTTGATTAAGATATTTCACATGATGATCTAGACTTCCTTTAGACTAAATCTTATGAATTGTTATTATGCATGGAAACCGATGACTATGCTTCTAAATGATGTCCTAGGATATGAGTTCATGATGCCTTGCAATGGAATGTATAACTTCACTATCATTATTTAGGTGTTACTGAACTTGCTATGCACCTACCATGTTATAATTATTAAAGCATGATATCTGACTGGCATACACTGATTGGTATGCTTAGCACTTGTAAATATCACTTGATAGTTTGAAACAAGCATGCTCAGTACTTAGTCCTTGCACTTTGGTTTCTTTATTTTATTTAAAATTGGATGATTGATTGTACGTAACCCCGCCCCGAGAGTAGATATAAGGGCGGGCATTACAGTGCACAACCGATTCCAAAGGAAGCAACGGCAGAGCTGAGGAAACCTCACATCAGCTCTGTTTCTTGGGTAATTCGGAGCTGGAACTTCACCGAGAGACCTTCCCAATGACCTATGACTTGATCTAATGAAAGAGTTGAGTGGTCGCGCCCCTTAGATGAAGAACTTGAAGAACAATCGAAGAAGATGAAGATAGCGGCGATGACGCGACAAGCTGCAGCTGAGGAGAAAGTTTGATTAAATACTTTGAATCCAACGACTGAGATTGCTTTGGATGAATCCAACGGTCGGATCTGCTCTGATCAAACCCAAAATTTGATGATATTGATCAAGGGTCAGGATCTACCTCCCAGTAGCTCGGATCCTCCAGATTTGCAACGGATGGCCTAGATCAACCTAATCTTTGAATGGACAGTCTAGAGCTCTCTAAGCTTGATCCAACGGTTGAACGATCTCTGATTTGGATGAAAATCTCAGATCTTAACCTGAGTACTTGATCAGCCTCAACCCTAGCTCGGATTGCCTCAAAGGTTCCCAGATGACTTAGATCTAGCCATTTTTGAATCGGACGACCCAGATTAATCTGAAGCTTGATCACTCGATCCGGGTCCACTTCTGACTCAAGTTTGACCCAGCATGCCCTAGGTCCATGATCCTTCCATGCCTACAAAAATAGATCAAAAATTTAGTGGCAAAAATAATTCAAATGATCGAGATTTACAATTAAGTCCAAAATAGTAGTAATTTCTAGATCCTAGAATAAATGCAAGATTAAGTAAGTAAAATATGCGTCAAACTTGGATTTTAGCAACTAAAATGATCAACAAAATGATACCTATCAACTCCCCCACACTTAAGCTTGAACGTCTCACGAAACTACTAAGTATGTATCCCTTAGACTCTTTCCAAGCATAATTAGAAGCAAATGAAAAGAAATTACCTAAGGTTGTCAATTCTAAAAAATCTAAGCTCTATGGATTAGTATCTCGTCCTTAAATCAACAACTTAGCCTCTTCATCATTTTTGATTCATTGAGATGAATTTAACTCACTAGCCTTTCAAGGGAAATTTTGCTGGCTTTCTTCTTGAGTTCTAAATTCGTGATGAAAGTGGAGCTCACTCAAACACACATGCTTTTTGCACTACCATAGGCTTGCTTGTTATCTACTCTCCACCATTATTCATAGTTAGGATCCACATCTATAAAAACAAGTGAAAAATATGGAAAATGGTAAGAATGAAGTAAAGTCCAAGAAAATAGAAAAATTGATAAAGTGGAAGACTTGGTTGTTCAAGCATATTTGCAATGTGCTTTTCCCTCTTTACAGTCAGCTAGTGAAGTCAAAAGTGTGGTGAAGTCAAACTTGAATAATGCTTTTGATTTGGATGAAGGAACCTTCCTTGACTTCATTGTGCCAATTTCCCATTTGCGTCCTAACCTTGCTTCCTTCCCTCTTCTTTTCTGATTTTTTTCCTTTCTTTTTTTTATAATCCTCTAGCAAAGTCAGACTTGTAGTGGGGCAAAGAATTTGATTTGGATGAGAGAAACTTCACTTGCTTCATGGTGCAAAAACTTCAATGGTGTGCCACTTTGTTTCTCTTTTTTTTCCTGATTTGATTTTTTTTCTGCTCTCTAATCTTCTAATTGTTCAATTGGAACTTTTCGACCTTGAATTTGTATCATGGGAACTTGAAACACTAAATGACAATTAGGAAGTTAGATGCTACAAATATATTCTTCACTAACCACTCTTGCAACTTCCTTTGATACCTATCCTTTACAAGTTGGCACACTTCTTTAATTTTTCCTTCCTGTTTCAAGTCATCAACTCCACGATATGACTTTTCAAAACTTGCATTTCTCTGATTTCTCAAAACATTTAACATCAATAGTAGTGGAGAGTTTAAATGCTTCACTAAATGAATTGATACACTCCATTTTTTCCTTCTTAGTCACGACACTTCACTGCATTTTCTATTTTTTCTGTTTTGAGAATCAAATCAGCCCTCTTCTTCTGATCAGTAATGGATGTGCTCAACAATTTCTGGCATGTTCATGTACTCAAGTCCCAAATGCATAGCCTAAACAAACCAATTTCTGTTTCAAGTTGATACAAAACTGTTTTTGTGGTATCACAATTTAAGTCCTTCTTGTATTTCAATTCTGAATTTTTCCAATACATGTTCAACAACACTTCTTCAACAGATTTCAGTATCTTGCAGCTTACTTTGCATTCAGCTTTTGTTCATTTCAACAGCTCCCCTAGCAGAGTTGTCGAACAGCTTCATAGCAATTTTTCACTTTGGCATCGAATTTCTGGCTTAAGTTTCAGATCTGCCCAGCTGCAGTTCAGAATCACAAATCTTGCATCAAATGGTAGTGGATAATGCTCTGCTTCCTTGGGAGTTTACTGATCCACATCCATTTGCCTTAATATCAATTTTACCTCACTCTTGATACTCCTCTCAGCAGCCACTCCATCCCAATAGTTAGAAATCTGCATCTCCAAACTAGCTGTCAACTCCCAAGATCCAGAATATTCAGTTTACACTCTGCTGCTTTCCAGATTTTCTGATGGCTGGTGCAAACATATTTATTCTTAATCCTTATCAGCAAAAACTGTTTCACATTCAATTCGGATTAGTTTAGATGTAATTCAAAAACAACTTGAATTTGTACAGCTGCAGTTCCTCTTGATCACTGTGTGCCACTTGGATCTTTGGCAAAATTTTCTTAGATCTTCACATTATGGTCAAGAACATAGATTGCTTCAATTGGTTTCCTCTTTAACTACTTCCCTTTCTTGCAACTCAACTTGGCACATGGATTTCTTTTCATTTCTCTTTTTTTTTTCTTTTAAGTTCACAGAAATCAGCTTTTCACAGAAACTTCTCAGTTTCCATTCGACCAAGTATTCAGCATTCATTGCAACTCTGCTGCCTTTCCAGAAATTCTGATCACTTGTCAGTGGTTTTATTCTTAATCCTTATCAGTAGCCCTTGCATCTCAATTCAGTTTCGGCTTCAAATCAGTTCAGCTTCAATTCAGATGAGCTGCTAAATACACCTGCAGGTCCAAAGCTTTACTGATTTTTCTCTCCTTCACTTTGGCACAACTTTTCTCACTGCGTGCCATTTTTTTCTCTTTTCATTGCAGAATTTTCTTCATAAATGCTTCACTTGATTTCGACACTGCATCACTGATTTCCAAAACCCAAATTTCAGTTTGAGATGGATACTAAGCTGTGTCCATTGCAATCCAGTGATACCTCTTCTTTGAATTCTTTGCTTTTGGATTCCATCTCTTGACCACTTCTTTTCCACTTTGGCTCAGAATTTTCTTTTGAAATGGCACAGATTTTGTTTTTGTTTGTGTGTCATTTTTTTTCAGATTTTTGCATTGCTTGCCACTTGAATCTTCAAAGTATTCAACTCACTTGGTACCTTTTTTAGTCAACCTCACAAATGAACCTCACAAATTTTTTTCTCTTTGAAATGAAATGCATCCTTGCTACAAAATGATTCCAAAACACTAACCACCTCCCCCACACTTGATCTTTTGTCCGTCTCGGGCAAAGTAGCATTAAGAAATATCCCAAACAAACAAGTCCATAGAAAAGTGTAGTTAAGAGTAGAAAATATGGAAAGGAAAATAGAATAATCATGATTATTGCCAAAAATTGATATGGAAAGGGAAACAAATTGATTAGCCTCTATAGATGTGATCCGTTCATTGAAATATGGTTTTGAAAGAACCTAAGCAAGTTCTAGAGTATAATCACATATGTGTGTTACAAAAATTAAGGCTGATTCTCACCAGGTGCAAATGATTCATCTCAAGTCATCAATTAAGAATCTAAAGCCAAGTAGTACTCAAGCATTCAAGATTTCATCCATTAGCTCAAACCTTAAGTTTTAACAACCAAATTTAATTTATTTTCAAGAGACTCTAACATGACATGAAGACAACCTATAGGGATACATTTATTCACTAAGAACAAAAGTGCTAATGGAAATAACATGATATTTACAATGTCTATTTATTCATTCTATTTTGCCTAAGAATTTATTATCAACTATTCACTTCAAAAAGAGAAAAATTTACTTCTAGAAACATGAAAATAATATATACAATGAAATGTAGGTGTAGGAAAAGTAAACTCCCCTTAAGTTGGGTAGATAGCGTCTTTGAAGTACAAATCATCCACCTCTAGCTCCTTCAATTCTTCAAAATACTTTTTGAGTCGGTGGCCATTGACTTTCCATACAAATCCATTAGCTTCATCCCTAATTTCAACAACTCCATAGGGAAAAATGTTAGTTACAATAAATGGACCTTCCCACCTTGACCTTAACTTACCTCATATCAATTTGAGCCTTGATTTATACAATAAGACCTTGTCACCAATTTGGAAGTCTTTTTTCAAGATGTGTTTGTCATGGAAATTTTTGGTCTTTTCCTTGTAGATCCTTGAATTTTCAAATGCTTCTAGCCGAATTTCTTCAAGTTCTTGAAGTTGCAATTTTCTTTCTTCTCCTACCTTGGTAGCATCGAAATTACAAGCCTTCACCGCCCAATATACTTTGTGCTCTAATTCCACGGGGAGATGGCAAGCTTTACCATAAACCAAGCGGTAGGGGGACATGCCAATCAATGTCTTAAATGCTGTTCTGTAGGCCCAAAATGCGTCATTTAACCTCTTGCTCCAATCCTTTCTAGTGGGTCCAACAGTCTTCTCCAAAATTGATTTTATCTCTCTGTTAGAAATTTCAGCCTGTCCATTTGTTTGGGGATGGTAGGATGTAGAAACTTTATGTACAACCCCATATTTACTCAGCAGCGCCTTCATGTGTTTGTTGCAAAAATGAGATCCTTGGTCACTAATTATGGCTCTTGGAATTCCAAACCTGTAGAAAATGTGTGACCTAACAAAACTACAAACAACAGAAGAATCATCAGTCTTAGAGGGAATGACCTCCACCCATTTTGAAACATAATCCACAACAAGTAAAATGTACAAATAACCATAAGATGCAGGAAAAGGTCCCATAAAATCTATTCCCCAAACATCAAAAATCTCACAGTAATTATAGCATGTTGGGGCATCTCATGTCTCGCTCCTATTGTTCCCAGTTCGCTGACATCTATCATATTTTTATAAAAGACATATGAATCATGAAATAGGGTGGGCCAGTACAATCCACTCTAACACTTTTCTAGCAGTTCTCTGGGGTCCAAAATGCCCCCCACAAGCTGATGAATGGCAAAATGTAAGGACAGAAGAAAACTCATGATCTGGTACGCATCTCCTAATTATTTGATCATTACAAAACTTCCATAAATAAGGATCATCCCACACATAGAACTTTGCATCACTTTTAAGTTTATCTTTTTGAGCCTTAGAAAAGTGAGTGGGAAAAACATGTGCAACTAGAAAATTAACTAGGTCTGCATACCACGGTGTCTCACCATGCACTGCAATAAGGTGTTCATCGTCAATAGTGGTAGGAGATCCATCTCCTTCAAGTCTACTCAAATGATCTGCAACTAGGTTCTCTTTTCCACTTCTGTCTCTGATCTCCAGGTCAAATTCTTGGAGCAGGAGCATCCATCTGATCAGTCTAGGTTTTGCATCAAGCTTTTTCAACATGTATTTCAGAGCTGCATGATTAGAAAAAATAATAACATGTGAGTACAATAAATAAGATCTGAAACGGTCTAAAGCAAAAACAATGGCAAGAAACTCCTTTTCAGTGGTGGTGTAGTTTGCTTGGGCGGCATCTAGGGTTTTAGAGGCGTAGCAGATGACATGAGGTGCTCCATCAACCCTCTGTGCTAGAACAGCTCCCACTGCAAAATTAGAGGCATCACACATTAATTCAAAGGGTAAATTCCAATCAGGTGATTTAATAATAGGAGCTGAGGTAAGAGCCTCCCTGAGTCTGTGAAAAACTTCTTTGCACTTATCATCAAAATGAAAATCAACATCTTTCTGCAAAAGTCTTGTCAAGGGTCGAGCAATCAAGCTGAAGTCTCTAATAAATCTGCGTAGGAAACCTGCATGTCCAAGNACCTCTATACCTCTCCGAGAGACTATATGTCCAAGTACAATGTCATGCTCTACCATGAAGTGACATTTTTCAAAATTGAGAACAAGGTTAGTTTCAATGCAACGATGTAAAACACTAGACAAATTTTCTAAGCATGAATCAAAAGACGTGCCAAAAACTAAAAAATCATCCATGAATATTTCCATACAATGTTCTAACAACTCACCAAATATACTTACCATGCATCTCTGAAATGTACCGGGTGCGTTGCAGAGTCCAAACGATATACGTCTGTAGGCAAAAGTGCCAAAGGGGCAAGTGAAGGTAGTCTTCTCTTGGTCCTCTGGATCTATACAAATCTGAAAGTAGCCTGAATAACCATCCAAAAAATAATAATGCGACTTCCCTGCCCGTCTTTCAAGCATCTGATCAATAAAGGGTAAAGGGAAGTGATCATTCCTTGTGACCTTGTTGAGCTTCCTATAATCAATGCAGACTCTCCAGGAATTCTTAACTCTGGTGGGCACTAGCTCATTGCTTTCATCTGCCACCACTGTTACTCCAGATTTCTTGGGCACCACGTGAATGACACTAACCCACTGACTGTCAGAAATGGGGTAAATGATACCTGCCTATAGAAGTCGAGTCACCTCTTTCTTTACAACGTCCAAAATAAGTGGATTAAGTCTCCTCTATGGCTACCTCACGGGTTTGACATTTTCTTCCAAAAATATCCTGTGCATATAGATAGCTGGGCTGATACCTGGTATATCTGATAAAGTCCACCCAATTGCCTTCTTGTAATGCCTCAGGACTTGCAATAATTTTTCTTCTTGCTCTGACTCCAAATGCCGTGCAATAATCACGGGAAAAGTCTGCTCCTCTCCTAGGTATGCATACTTCAGATGGCCTGGTAGTGGCTTCAGTTCAATCTGGCATTCCTCAGTGGGTATGAGTGATCCTTGGGGCTCTGTGCAATCCCCTACACTTTCAATCTCAATAGAAATAGGTGATCCTTGGGGCTCTGTGCAATCCTCTACACCTAGAAAAACCTCTCCAGCTGGAAATGCATCTGAAATATCTTCTGAAATATCCTCAGTCTCTGTAGTAAATACTCCCTCAGCCTCCTCTGAATAAATAACTCCTCCAGGAAAATCATGTAGAAATCCCTCAGCCTCTAACTCTGTATCCTCCAACTCCTCAAGAATATCCATGCTCATAATGGAGTGGTCCTCTCTCGGGTGCTTCATAGCATCAAAAATACTAAACTGAACTACCGTGTCTCCAATCTCCATGGAAAGCGTACCAGCATAAACATCTATCTTGGTTCTAGCAGTTTTCAGAAATGGTCTTCCTAAAATAAGTGGAGAACGGTGTGCAAGATAATCCCACTCCATATCCAAGATATAAAAATCTGCAGGAAATATCAGCTCCTTTACCTTCACCAAAACATCTTCAATGATACCGGCTGGGTGGGTCTAGCTCCGGTCTGCTAACTGTATCACCACACCAGTGGGCTGTAAAGGGCCTATGCCAAGCATCTGGAACACTGACCTGGGCATCACATTTATGGAAGCTCCTAAATCTAGCATGGCATCATGGAACGTGGTGCTCCCTATCTCACAAGATACATTAAATACTCCAGGGTCTTCACACTTCTGAGGTATGGCATGAATAAGTGCTGAAATATTTTTCCCCAAGCTGACCAACTCATTTTCCTTAAGTTTCTTCTTGTGAACACAGAGATCTTTCAAAAACTTGGCATATTTAGGAATCTGTTTAATCATGGTCAACAAAGGTACATTAATCTCTACTTTACTAAAAAGTTTCACTAGCTCATTGTATTCCTTAGCCTTCTCCTCCTCCACTTGTCTTTTGGCTTGTGTTTTACGCTGAGGGAATGGCAAAGGAACTCTCAAATCATCTTCTTGAGCCGAAAGTTTAGGGGCTGAATTGTGAACTGCCGCCCCACTCGACGTAGCTGCTGTAAAATTGGTTTCGGCACTGATTTCTCCTTCATTTTCCACCAAAATCACAGGGTTGCTTGATGAAGGAGTTGGGCACGGACTAGGGGTGGAACCAACTGATTTTGAAGTCGTTTCAGGGCTGATTGGTGCTGAAAATGGAGGTGCTGCCCTGTTTTCAGAAATTTCAGCTCTTGGACCATTTTGAGCTGAAGTAACCTTCCCACTCCTCAAAGTAATAGCGCTAACATTTCCCTTTGGGTTAGGAATAGCTTGGGAAGGTAGTTGGTTGATCCTTGAGCTTGACTTTGATTTATCCCACTAGCCAATTGTCCCATTTGCCTCTCGAGGTTTTATATGGCGGGAAACATTTGTTGAAACATTTCTTCTACCCTCTGTTGGGGCACATTTCCCCCACTCGAACTTCCAAAGCCCCCTTGGTTAGCATAGGGTTTTGAATGACCTTGAAATGATGAAGTAGTAGGCTGAAAAATATTACCCTGCTGTGGTTGGAATTGGGGCTGATAAGAGGGCTGAAATGGTTGTTAATAGGGATGATAATTGGCCTGAAATGAAGGTTGAACTTGCTAAGAATTATAGCCCTGAAAATTCTGGTATTGAAGTGGAAATTGCTGTGGTGAGGACTGAAATTGCATAGGCTGGAAATTCGAATTCGAAAGCTGGAAATTCTGATTGTAAGGCTGTGAGGGCTGGAAATTTGCTGGGTTTGAGGTTGGAAGGTTTGAAATGCTTGGAAACCTTGCTGCCCTTGCTGAATTGGCTGGAATTGAGGCTGGAATTGCTGAAATTGGGGCTGAGTTTGCTGAAATGTTGGCTGAATCGACTGAAATTGGGGCTGGAAAACTTGCTGATTTTGCTGCGTTTGCTGGAATGGCTGTTGTGTTTGCTGAATTTACTGTTGTGAGGGGTTTTGTTGGTAAAAAGAATTCCCATATTTAAGATTTGGATGATCCCTCCAACCAGGGTTATAAGTAGAAGAATAGGGGTTATTCCGAGATTGAAATTGTCCCCTAACCAATGCCGCTACTGTCTCATCTTGTTGGAGGGTGGGACATGAATCTGAGTTGTGCTCTTGACTAGAGCAAATACTGCATACCCTCATCACTTGGTTTGTCTGTGGAGGTACTGAGGAGTTGGAATTTTGGCTTGCATTATTAAGACCCATTTGCTTTATCGCTGATGTGAGCTCTACCAATGCATTCTTCATCTCCCTTTGTTCATTAGAAACCCCCTGGACCTCATCAACTCCTCTAGTGGTCAATGCTCTGCTTCCAAACTGTTGTGAGTTCTCAGCCATGTTTGAAATAAGTTCCCTAGCTTGATCTGGCGTCTTGTTAACTAGGGCACCTCCAGCTGCAGCATCTATCATAATCCTGTCCATCTGCAATAAGCCCTCATAAAAATACTGGATGAGTAACTGCTCACTGATCTGGTGCTGTGGGCAACTGGAGCACAATTTGTTGAATCTCTCCCAGTAATCATAAAGTGTCTCCCCCACCACTTGCTGAATGCCACAAATGCTTTTTCTAATGATTGCAGTTCTGGAGGCTGGGAAATATTTCTCTAGGAACGCCTTCTTCATAGAAATCCAGCTAGACACTTGCCCAGTAGGTAAGTAGTAGAACCAGTCTTTTGCTGCTCCAGTCAGGGAAAAGGGAAAAGCCCTCAGCTTGATATCTTCTTCTGAAATACCCTGAGGCTTCATGGTGGAGCATACAACGTGAAACTCATGCAGGTGTCTATTTGGATCTTCTCCAGATAATCCTTGAAACTTAGGTAGCAAGTGGATGAGTCCAGATCTGAGCTCAAAATCGCCAGCCAGCTCTGGATAAGCAATGCTGGAATACTGAAATGTGTCGTCTGGTGCTGCGAGTTCCTTCATAGTCTTCTGGTGGTCTGCCATGATAATGCCTGAATGAGTGGGAAAGGTCTGAAGAGAAGAAATATCAATGGTCTCTGAAAGTATGCCTTGGTTCCTCCTGGCTCTGAAAGTTATCTCAATTTCAGGGTCAAATTCTTCAAGATCACTACCTGTAGACCTGGTCATAAAATCAAAAAGAAATCGCAGTAAAAGTATATAGAAAGATGAAACAAGTAAAATAAATCACAAGATATAACAGTAAGCACAACAATGAATCAAGAAAGATATGAAATAAGCATACAAGCAAAAAATCAAACAACTCAACTAGTAGCCTCCCCGGCAACGGCGCCAAAAATTTTGATGGACCCGAACTAGGTGTCACAAATGTGGGTCTCAAAATTTAGATATGTGTAAAGCTGGAAACCCTTTTGCTAGCAAAGATGGAAACGTAGTAAAGAGGCCACAGGTCGTATTTTTCCTAGGGCTAGTTGAGACTGCTTGATTCGAGCTCGAGTTTATGTGTCGTCGAATATTTTTGGGTTTCAAATATGATTTGGATTTGGATTGCAATTAGAAATAAAAAATGAAATGAAAAGGAAAAGAAAGAAAAATTAACTATGCAAACTAATGAAACTTGCAAAATTCAGGGAGTCAAACTGATATCAAACCTATCCTAATCCTGATTGATACTAATTCAGAGTTTTGCTTTAGTGATTGCCATTCAAAACAAGCCAAATGCTAAACAATTTTTCCCCTAATCAAAAATGAAGTTTCCTTGATACAACTTGCCGAAATGATACTACTTTTTGCAAGAATGGAAGTTACAACTCAGAAACAATTTGAATGCAAATGGGACTGAAATCAAGGGCAAGAGTACACTAAGAATTGAGTTAAGCTTGGTTCCAATAAGTGCTGAATTCTCCACTTGATACAAAGTGCAGAAATTCAGCAACTTGGCATGCAGACTAGGTAAACTGATATGCTGAAAATGATGCGAAATGCAACACTATAAGCTGATGTAAAGCAAATGAAATTGAAGCAAACAATCAAATGCGAAATTCAAAAGCAAATTAATGTGAAGCAACAACTCAGAGCACCAAACTGATGAGCGGAAATGGATCAATTCCAGAAACGAAATGCAGAAAAGCAGAACAAGAGTACAAAAATTCAACAATAAATCAAAGCAAAAACAAACAGAACAAGCTCAGATTCAAGGGCACAACATGAAACGTTTCAGAAATGATTTCGAAGAACTAATGTTCATTAACACATAATTCAGAAACTTATCAACTACTAATTGCAGAAATAAACTGGACTGTGCAGAAATGGAGTCTGATATGCAAGGGAAAAAGCGGATACGTGAGCTCTAAAGCGTAAACAAACTGAAATTAAATCTGAGAGTTCACTAACAAGCAATCTATCTCATTAACTTGCATAATTGAAACTAATTAAAGCAGGAACAAATCAGAAAACTAAACTTAACTAATCTGAAATTCAGAAACAATAAGTGGCACGCAGAAACTGAAATTACAGCTAATAAATGAACTTGATCTAATGAAGGAATTGAGTGGTCGCGCCCCTTAGATGATGAAAAGGTTGAAGAAAAACGAAGAACAATCGAAGAGGAAGGCTTGCAACGAAGACGCGACAAGCTGCAGCTGAGGAGAAAGTTTGATTAAATACTTTGAATCCAACGGCTGAGATTTCTTTGGATGAATCCAACGGTCGATCTTCTCCAATCTGAACTAAACATTGATGATGTTGATCAAGGGTCAGGATCTGCCTCCCAGTAGCTCGGATCCTCTAGATTTGCAACGGATGGCCCAGATCAACCTAATCTTTGAATGGACAGTCTAGAACCCTCTGAACTTGATCCAACGGTTGAACGATCTCTGATTTGGATGAAAATCTCAGATCTTGACCTGAATGCTTGATCAGCCTCAACCCTAGCTCGGATTGCCTCAAAGGTTCCCAGATGGCTTAGATCTAGCCGTTTTTGAATCGGATGGCCCAGATTAATCTGAAGCTTGATCACTCGATCCGGGTCCACTTCCGACTCAAGTTTGGCCCAGCATGCCCTAGGTCCATGATCCTTTCATACCTAGAAAAATAGATCAAAAATTTAGTGGCAAAAATAATTCAAATGATCGAGATTTACAATTAAGTCCAAAATAGCAGTAATTTCTAGAACCTAGAATAAATGCAAGATTAAGCAAGTAAAATATGGGTCAAACTTGGATTTTAGCAACTAAAATGATCAACAAAATGATACCTATCAAGGTGCCTGTTTGATTAGGGCGCCCTGGTTAATGGGGTCGCCTAGCAGCCAGGTTTCTAGCTCTGTTGTGTGTTTGTTTGCCTGCTTTGTCTTCAACTTTAAGTACCTGCAAGATACATAAATGAAGGATCGATTTAGGCGTGCATAGGGGGGGTGAATGCACTTTTTCGGATCTTTGAACTCTACAGAATTGTTAGCGCAGCGGAAATAATATGTAAAAGAATTAGGAACAACGATAACAACCTGATTTACTTGGTATCCACCCCGGACGGGTGATTAATCCAAGAATCCGTCGGTGGATCACTCCCCAGATAACCTCCGGCTAGCCCTCATCGCTCCTTGTGGGTGGAGAAACCTCGCCACAACACCAAGCAAACCTCTGAGCACAAAGACTACTATCTTGTCTTTAACCAAGACAAGATTCGTCAAGATGACCAGCCCTAACCGAGTCCTCTTTAAATAGAACTCGGGCTGGAAACTCACTGGCAGTTGATTGGTCCCAGGGCAGTCGACTGCCACCACTCAGATTCGACCGTTGACATCCCAACGTTCGAATTCTGGTGACTTACCAGTCAACTGCCAGAATGGCAGTCGACTGGTACAGGGTCCAGAACCTACTGTGAGTTTTGGTAGTCGACTGAACAACCCCCAGACGACTGCCCAGCTTACAATAGCACTCCTACTCACTCTCTTGACCCTACTCCACGCGTGCCTTCAAGTCCACTCCTTTGGCTTGCCCCTTGAAGTCCTCTTTCACCGGCTATCGTCCCTCGGATGCGCACGCAAGTCCTCGACTTGCCTCCATGCCACCTTTCACGTGTGCCCTTTGAAGTCCACTTCCCAGCATGCCCTTGGAGTCCTCCTCCATCGGCTCTTGTCCCTTGCCTCAGCTGACTCTTCACCAGCAGCCTTGACTATTGCCTTCGCGCCATCTTCATCTTCGGCCCTCGTCCCTCGGATGCACACAAGCCTCCAGCTTGTCTCCATGCCATCCTTCACGTATGCCTCGAAGTCCGCACCTCTCGGCTCATCATTCCTGCTATATTAGGTCCCTCGGGTGCACACAAGCCTCCAGCTTGTCTCCATGCAACCCTTCACCATACCGAAGCCATCCAGCCAAGTCAATATCTGTAAACCTGTACAACCTGCACACTCACATACACATATTAGTACATAAGAGAAAGCCTAACTTAAACCCTTTGCCCAAACATCAAAACACATGATCACTCCGGATCACAGATTGCCTCAACAATCTCCTCCTTTTTGATGTTTGGCAATACGTTTAAGTTAGGGAAAACAAAGAGTAATAGATAGCAAGAATAATGCTAAATAAATGCATATGCAATGCATATATGGATCCTATCCCAAGGCATCCTACACCTAACCCTCCAGGTTAGAAATTTTCCGAAACGGGCTTTTTAAAACCTATCCCAAGGCTCCCCACACCTAACCCTCCAAGTTTGGAATTTTTAGCAAAACGGGCTTTTTAAAGCTTCTCCAAAGCTTCCCCTCCATTGGACTTACAAAGGCTTTTTAAGAACCTCTCCAAGGTTCCCCTTACGCCAAGAATGAAGCAACCATGCTCCCCCTTAATTTCAACTCCCCCTAAACCTAAGGTTTCTTGCAAAGGTAAGTTTGGTTTCCCAACTTAAACCCAAACTTCTCCCCCTTTGCCATCATCAAAAAGAACCCAACAATATCCCAATCATTGGTTCTTTTAATACCTAATGACCATAAACAATATGTACTAGCCTCCCATACACTTGTTTTGTATTATTTGGCCACATACCCAGCTGCTGAAACATAATTTAGTCTTTACCAGTCTACAGCCCGAAATGGCTGTCAACTGATACTCTGAAACACAGAATTTCAGCCTTTTCTGACGAAGTTCAGAAATGCGCCAAAAATTTCACAAATCTCCAAAAATTCTCAAATTTTGTGGAGAGGTTTGTGGTACCCATATCTACTTGGAAAAATACATTCCAAAATGTATCTATCACCATTCCCAAGTTTGACACAAAACTTAAAACTAGCTAAAAACTTCAATCAAACCTTGACCTAAAGTCCTAGTTTTGGTCTCCACTTGATGTCTCTGCCCATGCCATCCCACAATGCATCCCTAGCATTGATTTACATGACATTTAATCATCAAAAATCAACTTTCATGCTATATGACCACAATGTCATATTTCCATGCATGAAACATAACTCTAACGTGCCAAATCCCAAGAATTGAGACTCAAGTCCGTCTCCAATTCTTTTGGCACATCCCATGGCCCATCAAGACCTCTAGGAGAAACCCTCCCAAGGTCCATTCACCATATATCCCAAAGGCTCCTAGAGCTCCCCCTTGAGCTCTTAGCCCTAGCCACCTCCCTAGGTGACTTAATCCATACTAGGCCACACCGGTGAGTCCCCGGTGTTGGGACCGGGTGCATGTTGACATGGATACGGGTTTGTAATTTTAAATTTTAATTACGTGCAGCGGAAGGTTTAGAATAAATAATTTCTCAAATTATTTTAACCACGTATCTAGCATGCAACCTTATGTTGTGGAGACATGATCATACATTTAAAATTTTGCAGAAAGTAAACTAATTTACTTAATACCTCGCGTAACTCGTAGAAAGGGACGAGATCCAACCATAGCGTCCCTTGGAAGCTCCGCCTCTATTCGTGTCCACGCCGAGTTTTCTTCGGGATGACTTCGCAAAGCCACGAGTTTCGTGCTGACAAGAACTACTAGATTCTCCAAAGGTACGACAAGAATACCAAGAGAGAGATGGAAAACTAACCACCAAACGAAGAACGGAATCAAGATTCCGGGAGGAAGGAAGGAGTTACGCCCGCTTCTTCTTCTTCTTCGACAGCTTCTTGGTGGAGGAAGCTCACGGCAACCAAAGGGAGGGCCTCTAGGGCCGGCGCCACTAGAGGAGGGAGAGGGAGAGAAGGAGAGGAAGAGAGGCTAGGCATGAATCCTTGATCTCTAGGATTAATCTCCAAGCCTTGCCTTGGTACCTTTATATAGTAGCCTCTTAATCGACAAGTCTCCTCTTAACGGAATAAATTTTTCATAAGAAATTTATCTTATAAATTTTTCTATGAATTATTCCGTTATGCCAAGTTTTTATTATAACTTAATTTATAATAAAAACAACCATGTCTCCCCTTTTATTATGGAAAGAAATTTCTTTATATAAATTTCTTTATCATGGTAAATCAATCCATTATTGATTTTATAAAATAAAATAAACCAATCCAAGGTTTATTTTAATTTCCATAAAAAATAAATCTCTTTATATAAATTTCTTTATACAAATTTCTTTATCCATAATTTTATAAGACAAACCACGCGCGGTTTATTTTATAAATTTGAACCAAACAATTTGGTTCTTCCGTCTTATTGTGGCCGGCCAAACAAAGAGGGTGGGGACCCTCTTTGGCCAGCCAAACCCAAGCCGCGATCTCACGAATTAAACTCATTTAATTCGTTCAATAAGTCTTCAAAAGACTTAGTCATTTTATGCTTCCGATGCGTCTCTGAAAAATTCAGATTCGACTTATCTCTCTTGATCAGAAAATCCAATTTTTAACTCGTTTTAAATCCCTCGGATTACTCGTAGTGCGTGTGACTAAATAGGCTTTCGATTTATGTTGGCCATCTATAATTAACCAATTATAGAACGATCATGAGTGACACCTAGTAGTACATCATGATCCCCAATTAATCGAAAGATCAACGGTTGACCTCAGAAATTATTCTGAAACCCTTCAGCAGCTCTAATGAATCGTGCCTCATTCCCTTCACCATCTTATACCCACTTGGTTCAGGACACGGTCTATGTGTATCAGTCCCCACTAGGCTGACTACGTCACACCTAGCCCAAGTAATGTCTTTCTCGTCCAACGGATTCTAATTACTCTCATGTTTCTGAGAGATTCATACTCAGAACATGTGATGCTCTGGCCAGAGGCTTCGAGTAACAATCCGACGATAGGCCTTGGGTATACATCTCCTCGCAAGGAGTGGTGAATCTTTTGTAGGCTGTTCAAACATCTTCGGGCACTTCAGCTTATACCCAATCATCCTGGGTCCACACCTCCTTGGAGATGCTTGCTTAAGATATCAAAGTATAAGTCTTCATGACCAAGATGACTTGAACACCGCAAGTCGAAGGAACATCGGACTTAAGATGCAGTAAGAACTTCATTGACATATCTATATGTAGATTACCATATGAAGTTTTACAGCTAGTCACTCCAATGAACTAGTTCCCTTAACTAGCATTCATGTTTATCTCCGGACATCCCAATGTCACCAGCCAGTGAGAATCAGCTGATTAGAGAATAACCCATGCTAGTCTCCACAGAATTGATAGTGTCCGTATTTATCAATTCATCGACTAGAGACAATTTCAATACTTCACAATTACACATGTAGAGATAATCACTAGTTGTGAATTCATCACAAATTCTCTCATGCTGTGAATTGTATTGCAGACATTCAGTAAATGAGTTTAAGATTTCAATCAAATACACGAACATGTATACTCAAATAGTGAATATTCATTTATTAAAGTAAATGATTACAATCATAAGGCGATTGCCTTAGGACACTTCTCTCATATTACTAACAAACTCCCACTTGGCCTAATGTCAATCGCTACGGTATCCAATACCACAGGCTCTAACATGACCCTCAAACTTGCTTTGAGGCAAGGCCTTAGTTAAAGGATCCGCTAAATTTCTTTCAGTGGGAATTTTCTCAATTTGTATATCATTCCTACTTATAATCTCTCTGATCAGATGATAGCGGCGAAGCACGTGTTTGGATCGCTGATGAGACCTTGGTTCCTTTGCTTGTGCAATAGCTCCATTGTTGTCGCAGTAAACCAGTATTGCTTCATCAATGGTTGGAACCACTCCAAGTTCTGAGACAAACTTCTTGATCCAGACAGCTTCCTTTGCTGCTTCCGAAGCCGCAATATATTCTGCTTCCGTGGTAGAGTCCGCTACAGTGGCTTGCTTGGAACTCTTCCAACTTATTGCGCCTCCATTCAAAGTAAATACGTATCCAGACTGAGATTTGGAGTCATCCTTATCTGTCTGGAAACTGGCATCTGTATACCTACGTATTACCATATCTCCTTCTCCATATATTAGGAACACATCCTTAGTTCTTCTTAAGTACTTAAGGATTGTTTTGACAGCCGCCCAATGATCCATTCCTGGATCAGACTAGTATCTGCTTGTGACGCTCAGAGCATACGATACATCGGGCCTAGTACATAACATGGCATACATGATAGATCCTATCGCGGATGCATAAGGAATCTTATTCATGCAAATCCTTTCATCTTCTGTGCGCGGACACATAGACTTTGAAAGGTTGATCCCATGCATGATGGGAAGGTAACCTTTCTTGGATTCCGACATGCTAAACCTTTTTAGCACTCGGTCTATATATGTAGACTGCGAATGACCAAGTAACCGTTTTGATCTATCTCTATAGATTTTAATCCCAAGGATATAGGTTGCTTCTCCCAGGTCTTTCATGGAGAAAGTATTGGACAACCAAATTTTAACCGACTGTAAGACTGATATATCGTTTCCTATAAGTAATATATCATCGACATATAATACTAGGAATACGACTGCACTCCCACTGACCTTCTTGTATACACAAGGTTCGTCAGGATTTTGTGAGAAATCAAACTCTTTGATTGTCTCATCAAAACGGATGTTCCAGCTCCTGGATGCTTTCTTCAGTCCATATATGGATCGTCGAAGCTTGCATATTTTGGTTTTATCAACCGATGTGAAACCTTCAGGTTGTATCATGTATACATCCTCAAGTAGGTTTCCATTAAGGAATGTTGTTTTTACATCCATTTTCCATATCTCATAATCATAATGAGCTGCTATGGCCAGGAGCATCCGAATGGATTTAAGCATAACTACTGGCGAATAGGTTTCGTCATAATCAATTCCTTGTTTCTGACGATAACCTTTTGCCACTAATCTAGCCTTAAAGGTAATAACATTACCTTCCATGTCGGTTTTCTTCTTGAAAACCCACTTGCACCCTATGGGCTTAATCCCTTTAGGTGGGTTAACCAAGTCCCATACTTGATTTTCGTACATGGAATCCATTTTCGACTTCATGGCTTCAAGCCATTTGTCCCTTTCTGAACTTTTCAGAACTTCTTCATAACTGATAGGCTCGTCATTGCTTATGAGTAACACGTCGTTCGATTCACTTATGAGAAATCCGTATCTCTCTGGAATATTGTGTGTCCTATCAGACCTACGAAGAGGTGTTGTTGTTTTAGGTTCAACTGATAGCTCATCATTATGAGTTGTTGGTTGTGGGTCTAGACTAGGTGTCTCTGTAATGTCTATTGGAGTTTCTTGAACTTCATCAAGTTCAATGCCACTCCCACTATTTTCTTGTAAAAGAAATTCATTTTCCAGAAACACAGCATGCCTTGAAACAAACACCTTTTGTTCCAAGGGATGATAGAATTGGTAACCCTTCGTTTCCTTAGGGTATCCAATAAATAGACATTTATCAGACTTAGCATCCAATTTGCCTGATACAGTGCGCTTCACATAAGCAGGACAACCCCATATTTTAAGGTAAGTTAAATGAGGTTTCTTACTATTCCATGTCTCATATGGAGTAGTAGAGACTACCTTGGTTGGGACTCTGTTTAGCAAGTAAACAGCTGTCTTAAGTGCATAGCCCCAAAAGGATTTTGGAAGAGTTGCATCGTTCATCATAGATCTAACCATGTCTATCAAGGTTCGGTTATGCCTCTCAGATACACCATTATGCTGTGGTGTATATGGCGGAGTCCATTGAGACAATATCCCATTGTCCCTAAGATAATCTTGAAACTCTTGACTTATGTATTCACCACCCCGATCGGATCGAAGTATCTTAATGCTTTTACCAAGCTATTTCTCTACTTCACTTATGAACTCTTTGAATTTCTCAAAAGCTTCAGATTTGTGTTTCATTAAGAACACATACCCGAATCGTGAATGATCATCGATAAAGGTAATGAAGTAGCTATAGCCTCCTTGTGCAAGAGTTGACATTGGTCCACATACATCAGTATGTATTAGACCAAGCAATTCTCCCATTGGTTTACCTTTTCCGGAAAAGGGTAATTTGGCCATCTTGCCTTTTAGGCATGATTCGCATGTATCAAATGAACCGGGTTCAAATGATTCTAGAATTCCACATCGGTGTATTTTGGTCATGCGTTTCTTGCTTGTATGGCCAAGACGACAATGCTACATGTAGGAGTCTATTTGATTATCTATTCGAGCACGTTTGTTGCTAACTTCAATATTGAAAATCTCACCGGATAAATCTAACGTGTAGATACCATTGCATAAAGTTCCGGTCCCATAAAGAACACCATTTAAAGTTATGTAACAGCAATTGTTACTAAAAGTTAAATGGTAACCCTTTTCATTCAAGCATGAAATAGCTACAATGTTCTTTATTAACGAAGGAACAAAATAACAATTATCCAATTCTAAGACAAGTCTAGTAGGGAGCTTTAGCAAATATGTTCCGATGGCAATAGCAGCAATCTTTGCTCCATTTCCAACTTGCAAATTCGCTTCTCCCTTGACGAGTCTTCTTCTATTCCTTAGCCCATGTATGTCATTACATATATGTGAGCTACACCCAGTATCAAGTACCCAGGTGTACGAGGAAATAGAGTGACATTCAATAACGAAGATGCCTGAAGAGGATGGGGCATCGGATGCCTTCTTCTTCAAGGAGATAAACCTTGCAGTTTCTTCACCAATGGCCCTCCTTGCCACAGTGATGGCAAGTGCCTTTTGGGGTCTTTTCAGTCTTTTTTAGCCTTTTTCTTCCTTCCCTTATTTTGTTCTTTGGGCTTCCTCTTAGAACCTTTCTTTGAGGAACCAACTAACAGTATCGTCTTCTGATCCTGCTTTACAGAAGGCTCTACAGTCTTCAGCAGGTTGACCAACTCAGGAAACTGGTCTGGAGTTGCATCTCCAGGAGGACGGTTGGGAAGTTGTTCTTTAAGGACATAAGCAAGCTTTTCTGCCTTGAGACTATCCTCAGGTTTCTAAGCCAGTCCATGAAGTTTAGCCCAGTCAGCTTATTGGTGTCCAAAATGGAACGCAAATTCAGAGAAGACATGATCAAGTGATTATCCTAGAAATACAAATCGAGCTTATGTGAGAAGAATGATAAAGAATGCATCAACATACATTAATTAAATCATATTTATTTTTCGAATTGAATAACCCTTTTTTATCAATTCGGGAGATCGTAGGAACACCTCCAAATAGGTTGATATCCCACCATAGATAAGAACAACCATGGCTGTGGCCATCAAGTTATTCTTAGCTATGAAGGTAGGTAATTATACCGATTACATATTACATATATGTAACTATCACTTTATGCTATCAACTAATTGAATGTTTGCATAAATCATTGGGTTGTTAACTCATTAACAAGTATGCAACAATATACATAGCACCCAACTGCACCTCTCTTTACATCGACCTTGGCTGTGGCACAACAAATCGATGCTCCAAGCTTAAGGCTGACCCATTAATCAAGAAATAGTTTTAATATGGTTGGAGCTCATTCAACCGTTTAGTCAGGCTTGGATGTGTCCAACAACCAAAACTAAGGATTGACCACTGACTCCAACTATATTAATCATAAACTAATTCCATGGTTTGAACATGTTGAGGTTCAAGCCGGGCATGGATGTGTCCATCAACCCAAACGAGAAACAAAACTCCGGTTCTAACCATATTAATGGAAGGTGTTGGCCTTAATATTTTGTAAGGGGTTTTGGGTCTCATCCTTTCTTTTCTAAGCACATTCATGACATATAATTATGTCATGTACTAACGATTTCTTTAATAAAGTATGTATGTGACTTAATTTATCAAGTCTCATTAATTGAATTAGGAACCGGATTTCCTAATTCTAATTTCATACTTTATTCAAGGAATTGTTTTGGGAAACAATTTCCTAAATTGTCATAATCAATTTCGGAAATAATATGTTTAAGACTTTGATTTCTCTAAATCAAATCTTATTAAATTAAGAGACAGATTCCCTTAATTCAACCACATATTATTTTCATGAAAATCTTATTTAAGAAAACTCTATAGGAAATCATTTTACTAATTAATTTTGGAGACAACAATATGTAAGAGCATCACCTCTTAAATCAAATGAGGAAATCATCGTTTGAGAATCACCTCAAAATTTCCAAGATTTGATTACATATTTTATTTATGGATTTATTAATTACAACAAAATATTTTCTTTGGGTGGCTCCCCGAGGCTCAGATACCCAAAAAAAAGGAATTTGTTGTAAATCTAATTTGGTCCGCTCCCCGAGGCGTAACCAAATTAAACATGACAATTTTATTCAAAATAGGAAATTAAATTACAACAACTAACTTTAAATTGGACGGCTCCCCGAGGCTCAATCCAAAATAAAGAATTTTGTTAATAATTTAAAACCAATTTGAATTTAATTGTCAATTAATGATCGATAAATTTGTCTAGACTTTCTTGAAAGAAAGTGCCCAAAATTGCAAGATTTCATAATAGGTTTTCAGAATAATTGTAAGTTTCTGGTACAAAGAAAACTTACATATTTCCAAAATTGGAAAATTTCCAAAATAGGAAATTTCCAAAATTGGAAAGTTTCCAAAAATGGAAAGTTTTCACAATTATCATAAAATTTTAGAAACTAGGATATTTCAAAAGTTTGTGAAATTTCATGAGGATTTCCAAACTTTGAAATTCCTAAATCTAAAATTTATCATAATTGGAAAGTTTTCATAATTGGAAAATTTTCCAAAATTGAGATCATGACAAAGTTTTCCGCAAAATAATTATATGATTATGTCGAACACTAACCGGCTCTGATACCACTGTTGGGACCGGGTGCATGTTGACATGGATACGGATTCGTAATTTTAAAATTTAATTACGTGCAGCGGAAGGTTTAGCATAAATAATTTATTAAATTATTTTAACCACGTATCTAGCATGCAACCTTATGTTGTGGAGACATGATCATACATTTAAAATTTTGCAGAAATTAACTAATTTACTTAATACCTCGCGTAACTCGTAGAAAGGGACGAGATCCAACCGTAGCGTCCCTTGGAAGCTCCGCCTCTATTCGTGTCCACGCCGAGTTTTCTTCGGGATGACTTCACAAAGCCACGAGTTTCATGCCGACAAGAACTACTAGATTCTCCAAAGGCACGACAAGAATACCAAGAGAGAGATGGAAAACTAACCACCAAACGAAGAATGGAATCAAGATTCCGGGAGGAAGGAAGGAGTTACGCCCGCTTCTTCTTCTTCTTCGACAGCTTCTTGGTGGAGGAAGCTCACGGCAACCAAAGGGAGGGCCTCTAGGGCCGGCGCCACTAGAGGAGGGAGAGGGAGAGAAGGAGAGGAAGAGAGGCTAGGCATGAATCCTTGATCTCTTGGATTAATCTCCAAGCCTTGCCTTGGTACCTTTATATAGTAGCCTCTTAATCGCCAAGTCTCCTCTTAACGGAATAAATTTTTCATAAGAAATTTATCTTATAAATTTTTCTATGAATTATTCCGTTATGCCAAGTTTTTATTATAACTTAATTTATAATAAAAACAACCATGTCTCCCCTTTTATTATGGAAAGAAATTTCTTTATATAAATTTCTTTATCATGGTAAATCAATCCATTATTGATTTTATAAAATAAAATAAACCAATCCAAGGTTTATTTTAATTTCCATAAAAAATAAATCTATTTATATAAATTTCTTTATATAAATTTCTTTATACAAATTTCTTTATCCATAATTTTATAAGACAAACCACGCGCGGTTTATTTTATAAATTTGAACCAAACAATTTGGTTCTTCCCTCTTATTGTGGCCGGCCAAACAAAGAGGGTGGGGACCCTCTTTGGCCGGCCAAACCCAAGCCGCGATCTCACGAATTAAACTCATTTAATTCGTTCAATAAGTCTTCAAAAGACTTAGCCATTTTATGCTTCCGATGCGTCTCTGAAAAATTCAGATTCGACTTATCTCTCTTGATCAGAAAATCCAATTTTCAACTCGTTTTAAATGCCTCGGATTACTCGTAGTGCGTGTGACTAAATAGGCTTTCGATTTTTGTTGGCTGTCTATAATTAACCAATTATAGAACGATCATGAGTGGCACCTAGTAGTACATCATGATCCCCAATTAATCGAAAGATCAACGGTTGACCTCAGAAATTATTCTGAAACCCTTCAGCAGCTTTAATGAATCGTGCCTCTTTCCCTTCTCCATCTTATACCCACTTGGTTCAGGACACGGTCTATGTGTGTCAGTCCCCACTAGGCTGACTACGTCACACCTAGCCCAAGTAATGTCTTTCTCGTCCAACGGATTCTAATTACTCTCATGTTTCTGAGAGATTCATACTCAGAACATGTGATGCTCTGGCCAGAGGCTTCGAGTAACAATCCGACGATAGGCCTTGGGTATACATCTCCTCGCAAGGAGTGGTGAATCCTTTGTAGGCTGTTCAAACATCTTCGGGCACTTCGGCTTATACCCAATCATCCTGGGTCCACACCTCCTTCGAGATGCTTGCTTAAGATGTTAAAGTATAAGTCTTCATGACCAAGATGACTTGAACACCGTAAATCAAAGGAACATCGCACTTAAGCTGCAGTAAGAACTTCGTTGACATATCTATATGTAGATTACCATATGAAGTTTTACAGCTAGTCACTCCAATGAACTAGTTCCCTTAACTAGCATTCATGTTTATCTCCGGACATCCCAATGTCACCAGCCAGTGTGAATCAGCTGATTAGAGAATAACCCATGCTAGTCTCCACAGAATTGATAGTGTCCGTATTTATCAATTTATCGACTAGGGACAATTTCAATACTTCACAATTGCACATGTAGAGATAATCACTAGTTGTGAATTCATCACAAATTCTCTCATGCTGTGAATTGTATTGTGGACATTCAGTAAATGAGTTTAAGATCTCAATCAAATACACGAACATGTATACTCAAATAGTGAATATTCATTTATTAAAGTAAATGATTACAATCATAAGGCGATTGCCTTAGGACACTTCTCTCATATTACTAACACCCGGTGACTCTTGGCCTACACAATGAACCTTCTTAACCTTGGACACCTTGTCCTTGGTTAATTCACTCCTTTTACCTTTGGATGGCATTCCCTTGCCATCCTTGGACTTTCCCTCCTTACCATGATTGTATGCCTCCCCAGCATACCTCTTTTTGTTGGCCTTAAAGGTCTTAGACCGGTATCCCAATCCCGATCTATCATAGTTGGGTTTCAAACTACCCAACACCATATCTAGACCTTTGGATCCGACCTTGAATCTTTCTAAGGTCTTTTCCAATTTATCAAGTCTTGCCCTCAAGGCTTGATTTTCCCTTTCTAGACCTTTAACCTTAGAGTCCACAGGTCCACTTTGACCATTCCTAGACATACCCTCCTTTTTAGCCACATTCCTTCCCTTCTTGGAATTAGTGCCTTGATCCTTAGGTACAAGGGTCCTAGGTCTATCATGATGCATACTTTTCCTAGGGTTGTGATCTACCTTGTTAACCCTAGTCCTATCATTATACTTAAATCCAAAGTTATGCACCATTAAGCATTTTTCATTAAATCTAGCATGCATGGATGGATAATTAATTTTATCATGCATAGAGGAACTCAAAATCGAATTACATTTTGGCTTAAGGTTAGGAGTTACCTTCCATACCTTTGGAGCTTCTCCTTGTTGCAAGCTTCTTTTCTTTCTCTCCTCCTTTTCCCATCTTCTTAGATGCTCCATTTTCTTGAGCTTTCCACTCATTGGGCATTTTGTGTGGTAGTGTCCTAGCTCACCACACGTGAAGCATCTGATTCTTTTTCGTTTAGCTTGGACTTCTTTGTTCCTACAATCCATGTTAGAACTAGAAGAATTTGAAATGAGTTGGGACATTACCTCCTTTTTACCTAGTGGGCACTTGTCTTTGTAGTGCCCCTTTTCATTGCACCAAAAGCATGTGATGTAGTCCTTGGCTCTTGCTTTGGTGGAGGTGGAGGTGGAGGTGGAGCCTAGATTGACTTCTTCTTCAACCTTGGATGAAGTGGATGCCTCCTCTTATTCCGGCATTGACGAGGGTCTCTCCTCCCCCTCAATTCTTGAGGTGGTGACCTCCTCCTCTTCTCTAGATGAGGTAGATGACCTCTCACTTTCTTCTTCCACTTCACTTGATAAGATGGTCAATTCTTCTCCTTTTTCTTCTTCTTGAACCATTTGACTCATCTCTTTGGACTCTTGAGATTGTGTAGGTTTCTCATGAATTTCTTTCAATTTGCTCCATAATTCATATGCATTTTGATATTTACCAACACAACTCAAAATATTGTTAGGCAAAAGATTAACCAAAATTGTCATTACCTTTTCGTTTGTCTTGGATTGATCTTGTTGTTCTTGATTCCAATATCTAGGCCTAAGCCTCTTTCCGTGCTTATCCCTTGGAATCTCATATGGCTCTTCAAGTGCGATTCGACATGCCCACTCCATCCCGAACCAAGTCTCGATTCTCGCCCTCCAAAAGTTGAAGTCTTCATGATCGTAGGGCGGTGGAGTGTAGATGTCTTCCCCCAACTTATCTTCCATTGTCTTTCTTCCTCTAGCATATGCTCCCTCGGCGGTTAGTCCGATCAAGAGCGGTCCTTGCTCTGATACCAACTGAAGGATCGATTTAGGCGTGCAGAGGGGGGGTGAATGCACTTTTTCGGATCTTTGAACTCTACAGAATTGTTAGCGCAGCGAAAATAATATGTAAAAGAATTAGGAACAACGCTAACAACCTGATTTACTTGGTATCCACCCCGGATGGGTGACTAATTGATAGGCCCAAAATACTAGATTAAATTGTCACGAAAGTGTGGGACCATCAGAATTTAAATGTGAATGAAGCTGGAAACCCTTTTACAATCAAAAATATGAAAATGTAATATAGGGGCCACATGTCGTATTTTTTCTCGGGGCTAGTTGAAGGTTTGTTTGATTCGCGCTTGTATTTAGGTGTCGTTTATGAATTTTGGGTTTCGAATGTAAATTGGGTTTTGGGTTGCAATTCAGATTTGAAAACACAATGCAAAGAAGGAAAAGTAACCATGAAACTTAACCCAAGTAATTTAACCAATGAACTCAAACAAATGGAAAGCCCAATTAACCAAGGCACTTAATTGAATCTGTAAACAATCTGATTTAAGTGCAAACCAATTTCAGAGTAATTGGATCCAAACAATATTTAGCAATCTGAAACAAAGCAATACAAAGCGCTGCCGAAACCTAACTTGACTCTACATGCAAGCAACAACTTGATACCACAATGAGAAAAACTGATGTGCCATTTCTTGAAACTGTTGCATGATTTATAGCTGCTTAATTCAGCTTGAAAAGGGTTGTGCTGTCACTGAGATTATCTGCTACAATCGAATAGGGATGTGTGAAAATCGAAACTGGTTAAGGCAGAAAAGAAAGGCTGAATTCAGAGAATGAAATGGAAATGCAAACCTATATGCAGAAATTACATGCAGCAGAAATTTGGATGCAAAAGTCAGACAAGAAAATTGATTTCAATTGCCATAAGGTTCCAATGCAAAGCTTCACTGATCCGAACTTCAACAACTACAACTAAAGATTGCATAAATGAATTGAGTTGCAGAATGAACACTGAATAACAGAGTTGGAAATCGATGCAGAAATGAAGTTCAGATGAAGTTCAGATGCAGAAACCTAACTGATCAGACATAAAACATTGCAATAAAAAGCTGATACGCACATTACAATCCAATTTCAGAGATTTAAATCCATTACAATACAATTCAAATACTATCAGTTGACACTCAGAACAGAGACTGAATTGCAGGAAATTGAAACTGGATTTCAGCAACTTTGGATGCGCAAACATGGGAAACTGAAACAGGGAAACTGATACGCTACAACCAAATGCATAAACAAATTTATCAAGTGGAAATCTAATGCAATGGTTCACCAAACCATAACCTCTTCATATACTGGAATCGAAACTGAAGTAACACAATTGAAGAGTGCAGAAATAAAATGGAATTGCAGAAATACAGTTGGCACGCAAGCATAAATCTGATACATAGGCAACAAATGGAAATAAACTGAAGTTTAAACTAATAGATCACTAAATAAGCTGACTAACTAATTGACTTGAAGAATTATAGCTAGATTACAGCTGAAACAATGCAATAAACGAACTTAACCAATCTGAAACGAAGACAGAAACGAAATTACAGCAGTAATGGAAATTACAGCTACAAAAACAGGAAAATTAGCTAGATAAACTACTCCTCAACCCTTCCTAAGCTCAAGAACTTCTTGGTCGTCAATCAAGAGCTGGCTTCGAACCCCTAGGCACAGCAAATCAGTGGAAATCCATTTCTGAAGTTGATTCTGCTTCAAATCTGCGCTTGCTGGAAATCACAGTCCGATTCACTCTATCTCAGTTGATGGAGCTGCGATGATGATTTGGGAAGCTTCTGAGACCACCTGAGAACCCCTACAAATGGCTCAGCAAATTCGAGGAAATCAGCTTCAATCGATCACTCTGCTCCAAACTGCATCAACTGGAAGAAATTCGATCCAAGCTCTTTGATCTCAGCTTCATGAGTTGCGATGGTGATTTGGAGAAGAACTGAGCTCACTTGAGAACCCCTACAAGTGGCTCAGGTGGTCGGAAATGTGTTGTAGCTGAGAATTCAGTGCTTGAACCATAGATGATGCCGAAACCCTCAAACACCTCTGTCCGGATGAAATTTGAGCTGAAATCTCGATCAAAACAGTCTTCCAAGGATTCAGATGATGATCAAATGGAGAAATTGAGGGGTCACGCCTTCAAAACCGAAAAAATGCAAAGGAAACGAAGAAAACGAAGAAGATGTCACTGTAGCGGCGAAGACGCGACAAGGAGAAGGGCTGGAAAAATCTGATTAAATACATTAGCAATGGACGACCCAGATTGATTGGAGGAAATCCAACGGCAGATCTGATTTGAGTCAAACTTTTATGATGATGATCTGGGGTCAGGATCTGCCTTGTGGTAGCTCGGATCCTCCAGATATTCAACGGATGGTCCAGATCAACTCTATCTGTGAATGGACGCTCCAGAGCCCTCCTTGCTTGATCCAACGGTTGATTGAGCTCTGATTGGAATGAAACCTTCAGATCTTGATCATAGAGCTTGATCAACCCTAACCCTAGCTCGGATTGCTTCAGATCGTCCCGGATGGCTCAGATCTAGCCGCTCTTGAATCGGACGGCCCGGATTAATTGTAAGCTTGATAATTCGATCTGGTTCACATCCGACTCAAGTTTGACCCAGTATGCCCTAGGTCCAGGATCCTTTCATGCCTAAAAAAATATATTAGAAAATTAGTGGCCAAATAATCCAAAAAATGTGTAAATTTGCAATTAAGTCCAAAATAAGAGGAAATCCTAAAACTTAGGGTAAAATCACAATTAAGCAATAAAAACATAGGTCAAACATGGATTTTAACAATTAAAATAATCAATAAAATGGTGCTTATCACTAATCCAAGAATCCGTCAGTGGATCACTCCCCGGATAACCTCCGGCTAGCCCTCGTCGCTCCTTGTGGGTGGAGAAACCTCGCCACAATACCAAGCAAACCTCTGAGCACAAAGACTACTATCTTGTCTTTAACCAAGACAAGATTCGTCAAGAAAACCAGCCCTAACCGAGTCCTCTTTAAATAGAACTCGGGCTGGAAACCCGCTGGCAGTCGACTGGTCCCAGGGCAGTCGACTGCCACCACTCAGATTCGATCGTTGACATCCCAACATTCGAAATCTGGTGACTTACCAGTCGACTGCCAGAATGGCAGTCGACTGGTACAAGGTCCAGAACCTAATGTGAGTTTTGGCAGTCGACTGGACAACCCCCAGTCGACTGCCCAGCTTACAATAGCACTCCTACTCACTCTCTTGACCCTCCTCCACGCGTGCTTTCAGGTCCACTCCTTTGGCTTGCCCCTTGAAGTCCTCTTTCAACGGCTATCGTCCCTCGGATGCGCACGCAAGTCCTCGACATGCCTCCTTGCCACCCTTCACGTGTGCCCTTTGAAGTCCACTTCCTGGCTTGCCCTTGGAGTCCTCCTCCATCAGCTCTTATCTCTTGCCTCAGCTGACTCTTCACCAGCAGCCTTGACTATTGCCTTTGCGCCATCTTCATCTTCGGCCCTCGTCCCTCGGATGCACACAAGCCTCCAGCTTGTCTCCATGCCATCCTTCATGTACGCCTCGAAGTCCGTGCCCCTCGACTCATCATCCCGGCTATATCAGGTCCCTCGGGTGCACACAAGCCTCCAACTTGTCTCCATGCAACCCTTCACCATACCGAAGTCATCCAGCCAAGTCAATATGTGTAAACCTGTACAACCTACACACTCACATACACATATTAGTACACAAGAGAAAGCCTAACTTAAACCCTTTGCCCAAACATCAAAACACATGATCACTCCGGATCACAGATTGCCTCAACAATAAATACAAGGCAAACACATATACAACCTTTGCCTTAAGGGTTTGGTTCTGACTTCGTATTTCTGTGAAACCCTAGGTCTAACCGACGCCTAAGTTCCCATCCCCGGGAGCGCACCTTTCACCTACTCCTCTCAGGAGACGGTTGCCACCCGACCCATCCTGTTGGACTTTTGCCCAGCTTCACTCACTAGGACTTTTGCCCAATCTCACGACCAGGACTTCGTGCATAACTTCACTCATCAGGACTTTTGCCCAGCTTCACTCACCAGATCTTAGTGCCCAGCTTCACTCACCAAGACTTAGTGCCCAATTCCACGAACCAGGACTTAGTGCCCAATTCCACGAACTAGGACTTAGTGCCCAACCCTCGGTCAAGTCTTAGGTGCTCAGCCCTCGGCCAGGACTTAGTGGCCAACCCTCGTTCAGGTCTTAGGTGCCCAGCCCTCGGCCAGGACTTAGTGCCTAGGTTAACTAGGACTTTTTATCACTTTGGTCCAGTTTTCTTGACTACCCTTCCCTTGTTCAATGTATCACTGACTTAACCATATTGTCAAATATTGAAACACTTAGAGGAGGACATCACTGATGCATCTTGCACCAACACTCTATGCCTGAAAGGTAGAAAACCTTTCTTGGAGTTTTCCATGCTAAAACGAGCCAGGACAATGTCTATGTATGAAGCTTAGGATAAGCACAACATCCTTTTCTGGTGATCCCTTATGACCTTGATCCCAAGGATGTGTCCCGCTTCTCCTATGTCTCCTAAGTCCTTCATATCGAACTGATTGGACAACCATACTTACGTTTGACAACACCTTGACATTGTTGCTAATGAGCAAAATGTCATCTACATAAAGTACAAGAAACGTTTCCGTCACATCTCTTATATACACATGATTCATCCGAACTTTGAATGAACCCATATGACTGGATTACCTCACCAAAACGGATGTTCCAAGATCGCAATGCTTGCTTCAATCCATAAATGGACTGATTAAGCTTGCACACCAGATGCTCTTTACCCTTTGCAATGAACCCTTCTGGTTGATTCATGTAGATGGTCTCCTCAAGACTTCCGTTCAGGAAAGCTGTCTTGACGCCCATCTGTCATACCTCATAGTCCATATGAGCGGCAATAGATAAGAGAATTCGGATAGACTTAAGCATGATTACCGGCGAAAAGGTCTCCTCATAATCGATACCCTCTTTCTAAGTATACCCTTTCGCAACAAGCCTAGCTTTGAAGGTCTCAACCATCCCATCTGATCCTCTCTTTCTCTTGTATATCCACTTGCATCCAATGGCTTTTACACCAATGGGTGATTCTACTACCTCCCAGACGTGATTAGAATCCATAGATTCTATCTCAGAATTTATTGCCCTTTACCAAAAATCTGCATCCCTATCTTGGAGTGCCTCGTCATAGGTCCAGGGATCTGGTTCATGTTCACCAGGGACCAAGTTCGAAGACTCTCCCAAAAACATAAACCTTTCAGGTTGTCTAACAACCCTCCCACTACGATGAGGTATCACCTATGTATCCTCTGTGACACATGGTGCAGTGACTTGTGGTGTATCCTCTTGTACAGTTGGTACTAAGGTCTGAACGTCCCCTTTTAATTCCTCAAGAACTAGTCTACTCACGGACTTGTGGTTCATCACATAATCTTCCTATAAGAATCTGGCATTCATACTAACGATTACCTTTTGATCCTTAGGACTATAGAACAGACCACCTTTTGTCCCTTTAGAATAGCCTACGAACAAGCACACTTCTGTACGAGATTCCAACTTATCAGTATCTCCCTTTAGCACATTTGTTGGACTACTCCAAATCCAAATATGTCCTAGACTAGGCTTTTGCCCAGTCCACAATTCTATGGGAGTAGAAGGGACTGACTTAGATGGTACCATGTTCAGAATTTACGTTGCCGTATCCAGAGCATATCCCCTGAACGAATCCGACAACTTAGAGAAACTCATCATTGACCTAACCATTTCCATAAGAGTCTTATTCCTTCTTTTTGCTACACCGTTCTGCTGGGGCGTGCCGGGTGTAGATAATTGGGATTGAATCCCAGCCTCCGATAAATAAGTCCTAAATTCTCCCAAGAGGTACTCGCCACCACGATCTGATCGCAGTGTCTTGATACTTTTACCTTGACGTTTCTCCACATCAGCCTTGAATTCTTTGAACTTATCAAAGCATTGAGACTTACGGCACATCAGGTAAATGTATCCATACCTTGAATAATCGTCTATAAAAGTGGCAAAGTATTCAAAGTCACCTCTAGCCTGGATGGACATAGGACCACATAAATCAGAATGAACTAGTTCTAACACATCTTTAGCTCTATACCCCTTAGCCTTGAAAGGCCTCTTGGTCATCATACCTTCCAAGCAAGACTCACAGGTTGGGAAGTCTTCCACCACCAATGAACCCAAGGGCCCATCGGTTATCAACCTCTGAATCCTACTAAGGTTAATATGACCAAGCCTAAGATGCCAAAGATATGTCTGATTCATTTTAGAAGCTTCCTTTCTCTTCTTTTGGTTAGATAATGAGCTATTGGCCTCTATTTGCATCGTGGGAGCTTTTGGTTCTAGAGTGTACAAATTGCCAACCATAGTACCCGAACAGATAATCTCTCTATTTCTCTTTATAACAACTTTGTTATTAAAAGCAATAGAATATCCATCCTTTATTAATCTAGAATCTAAAACAAGGTTCTTTCTAAAAGAGGGTACAGATAAGCAATTTCTCAAAACCAAAACTTTATTCCTATCAAACGATAAATAAATGTCTCCCACTGCAACAGCTGCCACCTCCATAGCATTGCCCATGTAGACGATGATTTCCCCTTCAGCTATTCGTCGGGTTTCCTGGAACCCCTACAAAGAGTTTTAGACATGATCAGTGGCTCTCGTATCTACGCACCAGGTACCAATAGATAGCACCGCTAAACATGTTTCAACGACTAAGTATGAAGAAATACCTTTGCCTTGACGACGGGGACAGTTCGCCTTCCAATGTCCAGTTTGCTTACACGTGAAGCACTTGCCTCTCGGCTTCTTCACGCCAGTCTGAGGTCCCTGCAATCTTGCTGCCTTCTTGGACCCTCCTTGTTTCTTCTTTTTCCTGCCTTTCGGCACAGAAGTAGAAACCTTCTGAGTGACCAAGGCCTGAGAACTCTGACGAAAAAGGCCCTTTGGGTCCTGGAGTTCTCCTAGCAGTTCCCCCAACGTATACTCATGCTTGTTCATGTTATAGTTGAGTCGGAACTGCTCAAAATTCCTAGGCAGGGACTGGAGTATAATATCGACCTGAGTTTCCCTGTCGATTTGTGCTCCAAGTACCTCAATCTCATTGAGGTGAGTCATCATCTTAAGGACATGATCCCTCACGGGTGTCCCTTCGACCATGGTAGTCGTCATCAAGTTCTTCATCGCTACCTGCCTAGCGGCCCGACCCTGGTGCTCGAAGAGCTCCTTGAGGTTCTGCAATCATATCATAAGCAGTGGGCATGACCTGATGCTGATGTTGTAATACATTCGACATAAATGCCAGAATGTAGCACCGCGCCATCTCATCTGCCTTGACCCACTTCTTAGAGCGCTCCCTCTGCTCCTCACCAGAGTTCTCGCCAGGCTTTTTAGGATACTCCTCAAAGAGCACATATTTGTACTCTTCAGTAATAAGGACAATGTATAGGTTTCTTTTCCAGTCTATATAGTTAGAGTCAGTTAGTTTGTTCTCCTTAAGTATGGTCGTTAGTGGGTTAAAGGTCATTTTGAAACTACCTAAGAATCACAACAATCACAACTTTAGATTTCGAAAATAAATTGATTCCTCAAACAATAAATTTTAAAATCAACCAACACCTCAAAACACCGAGAAATTCGCATGGCACGTTAGTGTGGACGTATACGAATTCTACATTCGTAAGAGGAGATTTTACCCATTAATTTTATTATTTTGTCAACCTAACTTTTTGACAAATAAAATTAATAGTTGGTTCACTTCGGCCCTACAAATAATAGCAATGACTCTGTTGGAGAGGATACTAATATTAGCATTTAAGTGTTCACCATTACACGACACTAAGAAAATTATTTCCGATTATGTGTCTTCCATTGGAGAAAATCACACGCTCTTCAATGACTTTCTATAATTTTTTTTGACCCAGTGATCCGCAAAACAAGCCTATCCGTCATGGAGGAAGGCACTCAGAGCCAACGCGCGGGCTTGTTCGCATCACTTGTCAGATTGTAATGGAGGTCACGGGACCCTTAGGTCTCTCTCCCACTTAGTTATTTAATGTGAGGAATTTTCATGCACACACACAACAAGCACATAACCAAAGCAACAAATAAAATCCTAGATTTTTCAACTTTCATGGCCTTGGTCTCCAATGCGCCTCCAGTCATGTTGTCACCTCGTCCGCTCCTCCCTACACCATACGCAAGCCACCATTGAAGGGATTTCCGAGCCGAGATGACTAGCTAATTATTTACATCCATCGATCCTATACTCCACGAAGGAGTATACATAATACCTAGATCGAAAGCAAATAAAAAGCTCGGCTAAACACATGTCGTATTTAATTACAAAAATAAAATACCTATCTAGCCTCGTCAACCCCGAGGATTTAATTATTTACAAAAATGCACAATCAATCACATACAACTATTATTTTAGCCATGATAAGTTGGAATCTAGTGTCTGCAACAAAGAGTTAGCCTACGGACATCCACATATCATCCAGCAAAAATAAAATATATGGTAATGTGCAAAACAGTAACAGAATCCTAAACACACAAAATCGGAAACCACAGCTCTGATACCAATTGATGGGGTACGGCTTGGCGGATTTCCTAAGCGAATACCTGGTCATCCTTGAAAGACCTCTCCATGCCTACGGATTAAAAATTAATCCGAATGGAGACTCATCTCCCAAACAGCCATCTCGTCATCGTATAGATCAATTCAAATTACAACTTGGCCAATCTCAAAGATCGAGCCTTGTAATTCGCCTAACCGTTCGACCTCGGAAAAGACGACGAGTAGATCGCCGATTTTTGTGTTTATTTTTGAGGTCCAAAACATGATTAATTATTACAATTAATTTTCAAATAATTAACATAACAATAATTAACAATCACATAAAATGATAAGACGAAAGAGGGAGCCAAGAGAGAAATATACTTCTCTTTACCTCGCAGTCTTCTACCTTATGTCCCTTCCCTCTTGGACATCGTGTGGGCGATGAGCTACCAAGAACCGGAATTACCAAGGTCCTCCAATTGATCGCTTCTTCACATGCCTAGCAAAACCCTAGCTCTAGGGTTTGAAACTGTTGGGACTGGGTGCATGTTGACATGGATGCGGGTTCGTAATTTTAAAATTAATTACGTGCAGCGGAAGATTTAGCATAAATAATTTCCCAAATTATTTAACCACACATCTAAGCATGTAACTTTATATTGTGTAGACATAATCATACATTTAAAATTTTGCAGAAAGTAAACTAATTTACTTATTACCTCGCGTAACTCGAAGGAAGGGACGAGATCCAACCGTAAGCGTCCCTTAGAAGCTCCGCCTCTATTCGCGTCCACGCCGAGTTTTCTTCGGGATGACTTCGCAAAGCCACGAGTTTCGTGCCAACAAGAACTACTAGATTCTCTAAAGGCACGACAAGAATACCAAGAGAGAGATGGGAAGACTAACCACCAAATGAAGAACGGAATCAAGATTTCGGGGAGGAAGGAGTCGTGCCCGCTTCTTCTTCTTCTCACGGTAGCTGCTTGGTAGATGAAGCTCACGACAACAAAGGGAGAGCCTCTAGGGCCGGTGGCACTAGAGGAGGGAGAGAGAGAGAGGGAGAGAGAGAGGGCTTATTCCTTGATCTCTTAGATTGATTTCCAAGTCTTGCCTTGGTTCCTTTATATAGTAGTCTCTCAATCGCCAAGTCTCCTTTTTATGGAATAAATTTTCATAAGAAATTTATCATATAAATTTTTCTATGATTATTCCATCATGCCAAGTTTTATCATAATTTAATTTATAATAAAAATAACCATGCTCCCCTTTTTATTATGGAATAAATTTTCACAAGAAATTTATTATATAAATTTTTCTTATCATGGAAAAATCAATTCATAATTGATTTTATAAAATAAAATAAACTATTCAAAGTTTATTTTAATTTCCATGAAAATAATAAACCAAATTTTGGTTTATAAAAATTTATATATTATCCATAATTTTATAAAACAAACCACGCTCGGATTATTTTATAATCTGAACCAAATAATTTGGTTCTCCCCTTTTAATGTGGCCGGCCAAACAAAGAGGGTAGGGACCCTCTTTGGCCAGCCAAACCCAAGCCAGGACCGTATGAATTAAACTCATTTAATTCGTCCAATAAGCCTTCAATAGACTTAGCCATTTTAAGCTTCCGATGCGTCTCTGAAAAATTCAGATTCGACTTATCTCTCTTGATCGAAAAATCCAATTTCAACTCGTTTTAAATCCCTCGGATTACTCGTAGTACATGTGACTAAATAGGCTTTCGATTTATGTTGGCCGTCTATAATTAACCAATTATAGAACGATCATGAGTGACACCTAGTAGTACATCATGATCCCCAATTAATCGAAAGATCAACGGTTGACCTCAGAAATTATTCTGAAACCCTTCAGCAGCTATAATGAATCGTGCCTCATTCCCTTCACCATCTTATACCCACTTGGTTCAGGACATGGTCTATGTGTGTCAGTCCCCACTAGGCTGACTATGTCACACCTAGCCCAAGTAATGTCTTTCTCGTCCAACGGATTCTAATTACTCTCATGTATTCTAGAGATTCATACTCGAACATGTATGCTCTGGCCAGAGGCTTCGAGTAACAATCCGACGATAGGCCTTGGGTATACATCTCCTCGCAAGGAGTGGTGAATCCTTTGTAGGTTGTTCAAACATCTTCAGGCACTTCGGCTTATACCCAACCATCCTGGGTCCACACCTCCTTAGAGATGCTTGCTTAAGATGTCAAAGTATAAGTCTCCGTGACTAAGATGACTTGAACACCGCAAGTCAAAGGAACATCGCACTTAAGCTGCAGTAAGAACTTTCACTGACATATCTATATGTAGATTACCATATGAAGTCTTACAGCTAGTCACTCCAATGAACTAGTTCCCTTAACTAGCATCCATGTTTATCTCCGGACATCCCAATGTCACTAGCCAGTGAGAATCAGCTGATTAGAGAATAACGCATGCTAGTCTCAACAGAATTGATAGTGTCCGTATTTATCAATTCATCGACTAGGGATAATTTCAATACTTCACAATTACACATGTAAAGATAATCACTAGTTGTGAATTCATCACAAATTCTCTCATGCTGTGAATTGTATTGCGGACATTCAGTAAATGAGTTCAAGATCTCAATCAAATACATGAACATGTATACTCAAATAGTGAATTTTCATTTATTAAAGTAAATGATTACAATCATAAGGCGATTGCCTTAAGACATTTCTCTCATATTACTAACAAACTCCTACTTGGCCTAATGCCAATCACTACGGTATCCAATACCACAGGCTCTAACATGACCCTCAAACTTGCTTTGAGGTAAGGCCTTAGTTAAAGGATCCGCTAAATTCCTTTCAGTGGGAATCTTATCAATTTGTATGTCATTCCTACTTATAATCTCTCTGATCAGATGATAGCGGCGAAGCACGTGTTTGGATCGCTGATGAGACCTTGGTTCCTTTGCTTGTGCAATAGCTCCATTGTTGTCGCAGTAAACCGGTATTGCTTTATCAATGGTTGGTACCACACCAAGTTCTGAGACAAACTTCTTGATCCAGACTGCTTCTTTTGATGCTTCCGAAGTTGCGATATATTCCGCTTCCGTGGTAGAATCCGCTACAGTGTCTTGCTTGGAACTTTTCCAACTTATTGCGCCTCCATTCAAAGTAAATACGTATCCAGACTGAGATTTGGAGTCATCCTTATCTGTCTAGAAACTGGCATCTTTATACCCACGTATTACCATATCTCCTTCTCCATATATTAGGAACACATCCTTAGTTCTTCTTAAGTACTTAAGGATTGTTTTGACAGCCGCCCAATGATCCATTCCTGGATCAGACTGGTATCTGCTCGTGACGCTCAGAGCATACGATACATCGGGCCTAGTACATAACATGACATACATGATAGATCCTATCGCGGATGCATAAGGAATCTTATTCATGCAAATCCTCTCGTCTTCTGTGCGTGGACACATAGACTTTGAAAGGTTGATCCCATGCATGATGGGAAGGTAACCTTTCTTGGATTCCGACATGCTAAACCTTTTTAGCACTCGGTCTATATATGTAGACTGCGAAAGACCAAGCAACCGTTTTGATCTATCTCTATAGATTCTAATCCCAAGGATATAGGTTGCTTCTCCCAGGTCTTTCATGGAGAAAGTTTTGGACAACCAAATTTTAACTGATTGTAAGACTGATATATCGTTTCCTATAAGTAATATGTCATCGACATATAGCACTAGGAATACGACTGCACTCCCACTAACCTTCTTGTACACACAGGGCTCGTCAGGATTTTGTGAGAAATTAAACTCTTTGATTGTCTCATCAAAACGGATGTTCCAGCTCCTGGATGCTTGCTTCAGTCCATATATGGATCGTCGAAGCTTGCATATTTTGGTTTTATCAACCGTTGTGAAACCTTCAGGTTGTATCATGTATACATCCTCAAGCAGGTTTCCATTAAGGAAAGCTGTTTTCACATCCATTTGCCATATCTCATAATCATGATGAGCTGCTATGGCCAGGAGCATCCGAATGGATTTAAGCATAGCTACTGGCGAATAGGTTTCGTCATAATCAATTCCTTATTTCTGACGATATCTTTTTGCCACTAATCTAGCCTTAAAGGTAACTACATTACCTTCCATGTCGGTTTTCTTCTTGAAAACCCACTTGCACCCTATGGGCTTAATCCCTTCAGGTGGGTTAACCAAGTCCCATACTTGATTTTCGTACATGGAATCCATTTCCGACTTCATGGCTTCAAGCCATTTGTCCCTTTTTGAACTTTTCAGAACATCTTCATAACTGATAGGTTCGTCATCGTTTATGAGTAACACGTCGTTCGATTCACTTATGAGAAATTCGTATCTCTCTGGAATATTGCGTGTCCTATCAGACCTACGAAGAGGTGGTGTTGTTTTAGGTTCAACTGATAGCTCATCACTATGAGTTATCGGTTGTGGGTCTATACTAGGTGTCTCTGTAATGTCTATTGGAGTTTCTTGAACTTCATCAAGTTCAATGCCACTCCCACTGTTTTCTTGTAAAAGAAATTCTTTTTCCAGAAATACAGCATGCCTTGAAACAAACACTTTTTGCTCCAAGGGATGATAGAATTGGCAACCCTTCGTTTCCTTAGGGTATCCAATAAATAGACATTTATCAGACTTAGCATCCAATTTGTCTGATACAGTCCGCTTCACATAAGCAGGACAACCCCATATCTTAAGGTGAGTTAAGTGAGGTTTCTTACTATTCCATATCTCATATGGAGTAGTAGAGACTACCTTGGTCGGGACACTATTTAGCAAGTAAACAGCTGTCTTAAGTGCATAGCCCCAAAAGGATTTTGGAAGAGTTGCATGGTTCATCATGGATCTAACCATGTCCATCAAGGTTCGGTTACGCCTTTCAGATACACCATTATGCTGTGGTGTATACGGCGGAGTCCATTGAGACAATATCCCATTATCCCTAAAATAATCTTGAAACTCTTGACTCAAGTATTCACCACCCCGATCGGATCGAAGTATCTTAATACTTTTGCCAAGCTGTTTCTCTACTTCATTTCTGAATTCTTTGAATTTCTCAAAAGCTTCAGATTTGTGTTTCATCAAGAACACATACCCAAATCGTGAGTGATCATCGATAAAGGTGATGAAATAGCTATAGCCTCCTTGTGCAAGAGTTGACATTGGTCCGCATACATCAGTATGTATTAGACCAAGCAATTCTCCCACTGGATTACTTTTTCCGAAAAAGGGTAATTTGGTTATCTTGCCTTTTAAGCATGATTCACATGTATCAAATGAACCGTGTTCAAATGATTCCAGAATTCCACATCGGTGTAATTCGGTCATGCGTTTCTTACTTACATGGCCAAGACGACAATGCCATGTGTAGGAGTCTATTCGATTATCTATTCGAGCACGTTTGTTGCTGACTTCGATATTGAAAACGTCACTCGATAAATCTAACGTGTAGATACCATTGCACAAAGTTCCGGTCCCATAAAGAACGTCATTTAAAGTTATGTAACAACATTTGTTACTAAAAGTTAAATGATAACCTTTTTCATTCAAACATGAAATAGATACAATGTTCTTTATTAACGAAGGAACAAAATAACAATTATCCAATTCTAAGACACGTCCATTAGGGAGCTTTAGCAAATATGTTCCGATGGCAACAGCAGCAATCTTTGCTCCATTTCCAACTCGCAGATTCGTTTCTCCCTTGATGAGTCTTCTTCTATTCCTTAGCCCCTGTATGTCATTACATATATGTGAGCTACACTCAGTATCAAGTACCCAGGTATCTGAGGAAATAGAGTGACATTCAATAACGAAGATACCTGAAGAGGATGGGGCATCGGATGCCTTCTTCTTCAAAGACTCAAGATAAACCTTGCAGTTTCTTCGCCAGTGACCCTCCTTGCCACAATGATGGCAAGTGCCTTTTGGTGTCTTTTCAGTCTTTTTGGCCTTTTTCTTCTTTCCTTTATTCTGTTCTTTGGCCTTCCTCTTAGAACCTTTCTTTGAGGAACCAACTAACAGTACCGTCTTCTGATCTTGCTTTACAGAAGGCTCTATAGTCTTCAGCAGGTTGAGCAACTCAGGAATGGTAGTCTCCATCTTGTTCATCCGATAGTTCATCACAAATTGTGAATAACTTTTGGGCAAACAATGCAGAATTAAGTCAATACTTAGTTCATGATCCATTGCAAAATCGAGTGTGCTCAGTCGCTCAATGTACCCCAACATCTTTAACACAAACTGTGAGGCAGAAGTGCCTTCCTGCATCCTAGAGGTGAAGAGGAGTCTGGAGACTTCGAACCTTTCGGATCTCGCCTGCTCTTCAATAACTCATGAAGATGGAAGATGATGATATAAGCATCCATATGCTCATGCTGCTTTTGCAGCTCAGGTACCATAGAGGCTAGCATGATGCAACTCGCAAGTTCAGAATCGGTCATATGTTTCTGATAGGCCACTAACTGGTCTGGAGTTGCATCTTCTGGAGGACGATTGGGAAGTTGATCTTCAAGGACATAAGCAAGCTTCTCTGCCTTGAGGACTATCCTCAGGTTTCGAAGCCAGTCCATGAAGTTTTGCCCAGTCAGTTTATTGGTGTCCAAAATGGAACGCAAATTCAGAGAAGACATGATCGAGTGATTATCCTAGAAATACAAATTGAGCTTATGTGAGAAGAATGATAAAGAATGCATCAACATACGTTAATTAAATCCTATTTATTTTTCGAATTGAATAACCCTTTTTATCAATTCGGGAGATCGTAGGAACACCTCCAAATAGGTTGATATCCAACCATAGATAAGAACAATCATGGCTGTGGCCTGATAAGCACCATTTTATTGATTATTTTAATTGCTAAAATCCATGTTTGACCCATGTTTTTATTGTTTAATTGTGAAATTGCCCTAGGTTTTAGGATTACTCTTATTTTGGACTTAATTACAAATTTGCATTAAATTGGATTATTTGGCCACTAAATTCTTGATCTATTTTTGTAGGCATCAAAGGTTCAAGGACCTAGGGCATACTGGGTCAAACTTGAGTCGGATGTGAACCGGATCGAATTATCAAGCTTACAATTAATCCGGGCCATCCGATTCAAGAGCGGCTAGATCTGAGCCATCCGGGACGATCTGAAGCAATCCGAGCTAGGGTTAGGGTTGATCAAGCTCTATGATCATGATCTGAAGGTTTTATTCCAATCAGAGCTCAATCAACCGTTGGATCAAGCAAGGAGGGCTCTAGACCGTCCATTCACAGATTGAGTTGATCTGGACCATCCGTTGTACATATGGAGGATCCGAGCTACCACGAGGCAGATCCTGACCCCAGATCATCATCATAAAAACTTGGATCAGATCAGAGCAAGATCAGCCGTTGGATCTCCTTCAATCAATCACAGCCGTCCATTGTTAGCTATTTAATCAAATTTTCCACTGTTCTTCTCCTTGTCGCGTTTCCTCGCCGCAGTTTCGTTTGCTTCGTTTCTTCTTCAGTTCTTTAGCTTGTTTCTTCAATTCAAGGGGCGCGACCACTCAATCTCTACCTTGGATCACGAATTGAGTTTTGGTGATTGTTTCTTGAAGAATTCAGCTCCATTTGCGCCGGAACAGGGATTGCTTGAGGGTTTCGGCCATTCCTCAGTCCGACCATTGTCTTCTCTTCCACAGTCCATTTCAAAGCTTCCGAGTCATTTGTAGGGGTTCTCAGGTGGTCTCAGAAGCTTCCCAAATCATCATCGCAGCTCCATCAACTGAGATAGAGTGAATCGGACTGTGATTTCCAGCAAGCACAGATTTGAAGCAGAATCAACTTCATAAATGAATTTCCACTGATTTGCTGTGCCTAGGGGTTCGAAGCCAGCTCTTGATTGACGACCAAGAAGTTCTTGAGCTTAGGAAGGGTTGAGGAGTAGTTTATCTAGCTAATTTTCCTGTTTTTGTAGCTGTAATTTCCATTACTGCTGTAATTTCGTTTCTGTCTTCGTTTCAGATTGGTTAAGTTCGTTTATTGCACTGTTTCAGCTGTAATCTAGCTTTAATTCTTCAAGTCAATTAGTTAGTCAGCTTATTTAGTGATCTATTAGTTTAAACTTCAGTTTATTTCCTTTTGTTGCCTGTGTATCAGATTTATGCTTGCATGCCAACTGTATTTCTGCAATTCCATTTTATTTCTGCACTCTTCAATTGTGTTACTTCAGTTTCGATTCCAGTATATGAAGAGGTTATGGTTTGGTGAACCATTGCATTAGATTTCCACTTGATAAATTTGTTTATGCATTTGGTTGTAGCGTATCAGTTTCCCTGTTTCAGTTTCCCATGTTTGCGCATCCAAAGTTGCTGAAATCCAGTTTCAATTTCCTGCAATTCAGTCTCTGTTCTGAGTGTCAACTGATAGTATTTGAATTGTATTGTAATGGATTTAAATCTTTGAAATTGGATTGTAATGTGCGTATCAGCTTTTTCTTGCATGTGCCACTTAAGTTTCTGCATCTGAACTTCATTTCTGCAATGTTTTATGTCTGATCAGTTATGTTTCTGCATCTGAACTTCATCTGAACTTCATTTCTGCATCGATTTCCAACTCTGTTATTCAGTGTTCATTCTGCAACTCAATTCATTTATGCAATCTTTAGTTGTAGTTGTTGAAGTTCGGATTAGTGAAGCTTTGCATTGGAACCTTATGGCAATTGAAATCAATTTTCTTGTCTGACTTTTGCATCCAAATTTCTGCTGCATGTAATTTCTGCATATAGGTTTGCATTTCCATTTCATTCTCTGAATTCAGCCTTTCTTTTCTGCCTTAACCAGTTTCGATTTTCACACATCCCTATTCGATTGTAGCAGATAATCTCAGTGACAGCACAGCCCTTTTCAAGCTGAATTAAGCAGCTATAAATCATGCAACAGTTTCAAGAATTGGCACATCAGTTTTTCTCATTGTGGTATCAAGTTGTTGCTTGCATGTAGAGTCAAGTTAGGTTTCGGCAGCGCTTTGTATTGCTTTGTTTCAGATTGCTAAATATTGTTTGGATCCAATTACTCTGAAATTGGTTTGCACTTAAATCAGATTGTTTACAGATTCAATTAAGTGCCTTGGTTAATTGGGCTTTCCATTTGTTTGAGTTCATTGGTTAAATTACTTGGGTTAAGTTTCATGGTTACTTTTCCTTCTTTGCATTGTGTTTTCAACTCTGAATTGCAACCCAAAACCCAATTTACATTCGAAACCCAAAATTCATAAACGACACCTAAATACAAGCGCGAATTAAACACAACAACTAGTCCCCGAGAAAAATACGACCTGTGGCCCCTATATTACATTTTCATACTTTTGATTGTAAAAGGGTTTCCAGCTTCATTCCATTTATAAATTCTAAATTCGATAGACTCACAATTTCGTGACAATATTTAATATATCATTTGGGCCTGTCAAATTTTTAGCGTCGTTGCCGGGGAAGCAACTAGTTGATTTGTTTGATTTTTGCTTGTATGCTTTTTGATATATCATTGGGTTCTATTTTTATTGCTTATTCTTTTGTATACGGTTACTGCCATTTTTCTTGTTTGTTTTGTGACAGGGGTGCAGGTTAAAAATGTTTTCATCCACTTATCAGCAGCCGTGTCCACAATTTTAGCAGAACCAACCTTTCAATCAACCACTACAACAATTTCAGCCCAATTTTCAGCAACCAAATCATTTTTTTCAGCCACCATTACAACAATTCGAGCAACCACAGCAATTCCAACAATTTCAGCCGGATTTTCAGCCAAGTCTACCAAATTTCCAGAATTTTCAGAATGGGCAGCCACTATTCCAAGATTTTCAGCCACCAATTCAGTAATTTCAGCCCAACTTTCAGCCACCTTATCAACAAGATCAAGCACCTTTTCAAGGAATTCAGCAAGGGTACCAAGATAATTCGAATTTCCCGCAACCATTTCAATTTCCACAGCAATTTCACCCTTGCAACCAGAATTTTCAGCCCACTCAACTTCAGTTTTCACCACCACAATTTCAACCTCAGATCCAAGATTTCCAGGGCTACAATTTTCATCCATCTCCACCAAGTTGTGAACCAAATTTTCAGCAGTTCAATCAGCCTGTGCAACCATTTTATCAATCTCCACAGTCTCAATTTCAACAAATGTGTCAACAAGAGCTTCAAAACCTCGAAAGGCAAATGGAACAAGTGGCTAGTGATTTAAATCAAATAAAAGCCCAAAGATCAAAACAATTATCTTCTCAAGCTGCTTTTAGTTCTGAGAGGCCCGGAGTTGGTTTTATATCAGTTCAAGGTGACCCTAGTGCATGGCCACGTCCTTCTTCAAGTAATCTTGCAAATTTGGTAGAAGAAGAAGAAGAAGAAGAATTCATAAAAATCTGGGCACCTACAGCATGCATTCCTCTGGAGACTCCTATTCAAAATCCATTGCCAAATTTTTCAGCTCCAGAAGAAGAAACTGAAGCTCCACAGGACCATTCTAGACTTTTATTTTGTGATGATAGTATTATTGTTGGTCCTAATTTTTCTAATGTTGTTGTTGCAGATATTACAGGAGAAGCATGCATAGGAGATGATTCCATAGGTGTACGGGATTGCACTAAGCCCCAGGGACCACCACAATTGACTGATACATTAGAAGACTCAAAGGATGAACCAGAAAATGTAGGGACTTGCATGGTGGAAGCAAGCACCCAAGGATCACCTGCTTTAGTTGAGTGTCCACCAGAAAGTGAGGCTGAAGTGGAGCATGTACTTGATCAGGAGGAGGCCACAGATACATCTACTATTATAGAACCTTCAGGTATTCTCCAGCACGCTTAGGTAAGTATTTCTCCTCTTTGTTCAGAAAAATTCAAAAAGATACCTAGTGCTGATTTTATTGATTTTGATGAATTTATTGATATACCTTGTGTAGAAATTGTTTGTGAAAATCCAATAGAGGTACCAAACATTGATTTCATTGATCATAATGCATTACTTGATACATCTCTTGTAAATATGGATAGCGAAATAATTTTAGAAGCACCCATAATTGATGTAGTTTTTTATGATGAATCACTTAATACATCTTTTGTGGATATGGATAGCGAAAAATTTTTAGAAGTGCCTGAAATGGATGTTATTTATTTTGATGAATCTCTTGCTATATCTTATGCTAAGGTTGAATGTGAAAAACTTATGGAGATATCTGAGATTGATTTTATTGGTTGTGACACATTGCTTGATATACCCTTGATGGAAAATAATTGTGAAATTTCTATTGATGAGCCAGAAATTGATTTCTTTATTTGTGATGAGTCTTTGAATGCAAATTTTGTATGAAATGATTTTGATAATTTCATTGAGGTACCAGAATTTGATTTAATTGGACATGATGCAGTTTTGGATTCATTTCATGCAGAGACTGAATTTATATCATTTCTTTCTGACCCTGAACGCTTGAGAGAGGTATTACATTGTTTTGCAGGGTCCAGAAGACTTCAGGAGTGGGTGCTCCAACTGAACAGACTCCAGCCTCCTGGAAGGACTTCTGAAAGGCATCAAGAAGGAGGAGAAGATCTTACTTTAATCCATAGCCCTCTATTCCTTCAATGGATTCTAAACCTAAATCGCCTGCGGCCACCTGAGCATGTTTCTGCAAAGTTTAAGTGTGGGGGAGTCCATAGTCTCCCAGCCACCCAGACTCCTCCACTACCACGATGGAGGCTACTACTTGATAGGCTCCGTCCACCAGAATAAAGGGGAGATTTTTCTTTCTTGTATTTTCTTTTATTGCATTTTTCATTTTCATGCTTTCTAGAAGTAGAATTTTCTTTTAAATCGAGTCCTTGTCAATAAATGCATGTTAGTTCTCTTAGAAGTTTGTTTCTTACATGAGTGGAAATAAATGTATCCCTCTAGTTTATCTCCATAGCATTTTAGAATCTCTTGAAAATAAATTAAATTTGGTTGTTAAAACTTAGGGTTTGAGTTCATGGATGAAATCTTGGATGCTTGAGTACTACTTTTCCTTAGATTCTTGATTGAGGACTTGAGATGAATTATTTTTACCTAGTGAGAATTAGCCTTATATTTGTGATACACATATGTTATTGTACTCTAGAACTTGCTTAGGTTCTTTCAAAATCATATTTCAATGATCGGATCACATCTATAGAGACTAATCACTTTGTTTCCCTTTCCACATTAATTTTTAACAAAAATCATGTTCATTCCATTTTTCTTTACCTATTTCTTACTCTTACCCTCACTTTTCTTTGGACTTGTTGTTTGAGATATTTCTTAATGCTATTTTGCCCGAGACGGACAAAGATTTAAGTGTGGGGGAGTGACTAGAGTTTGGAATTATTTTGGAGCAAGGAAACACTTCATTTGAGTTAAAAAAAAAGAGAAAAAAAAAAATCATGTGCCAATTGAGTTTAGTTTGGTATCAAGATCAAGCAAGAAGAAGTAGTTGAGGAAGACAACAATTGAAGCATCTAGATTCTTGCTCATCATTTGAAGATCCAAGTGGCAATGAAAAAAATCTGCAAGAGAAAAAAAAAATTGGCATGCAAAAGAAAAGAATTTGTGCCAAAGTGATGAAAGAAACCAAGTGTCAATTTGAGTTTGGGAGGTGAAGTTGCTTCCATTGTGAATCCGGCTGCAACATGTGCAGATTAATTGCAAAGGAATTCTGAAACCTGCTGATCCAAAACAGAAATGGTGGCTGATTTGATGTTTGATATCAGAACAGAGAAAAAGAGAAAAAAAAAAGAAATAATGATATGAAGGTATTCAGCCACTTTTCTAAGTGTTGAATTGCAGCTACATATTTCAGAAAACAGTGAAGGGGTTACTGGAATTTGAAGTAAACAGGGAGTATCAGGTAAGAATCAAGTGCATGGATAGAAAAAATCAGTGGACTGCTAGGGTTAAAGCTAGTGTACCATATGAGCAGTTTTTGCACAAGAATTGTATCAAATTGAAGCTGAAATTTGGGTTTACAAGGTTGTGCAGTATAGAATGAAGAACTTGCTGAATTTAAATTCTGAATTGGCTGCGTGGAATAGGCATTTGAAACCTGAAACAGGAAAATTGCAGCTATGAAGAGAAGAAAAAAAAAAGCTGGAAACTAGGGCATAGCAGCTACATTTTCATTTGAAAAAAAATTATAGCAGAGTGGATGGGAGCTGATTCTGATAAAGAATTGGGAGCTGAGTATGTCATGACTGAACAATGGGAAGTAGGAGCTAAACAGAAAAAAAAAAAAGAAAACAGTTTGAGAGAAAAAAAAACAAGGAAGCAAAAACAAGTTGGCATCCAATTGAAGTTTCAGTTCCATGCAATTAGTGAAGTTACTCTCATCCAAATTGAAGATCTGTTCCACCATCATTCTGATTTCACTAGAGAAGGAGAAAGAAAAGAAACAAAAATCAGAAAAGAGAAGAGGAAAGAAAGCAAGGTTGGCACGCAAAATGGAAACTTGGCACAAGGAGATCAAATAGGTTTTTCTTCATCCAAATCAAAGGAATTACTCAAAATTGGACTTCACCACACTTTTGGATATCACTAGAGGACTACAAAGAGAAGCAAAGTACATTGGAAACATTTTTGAGCAACCAAGTCTCCCACTTTATCAAATTTTTCATTTTCTTAGCTTTTATTCCATTTCTCACCATTTTCCATGTTTTCACTTGTTTTTGTAGATATTGATCCTAATCATGAATAATGGTGGAGATTAGACAATAAGCAAGCCTATGGTAGTGCAAGAAGCATGTGTGTAGGAGTGAGCTCCACTTCCATCATCAAGTTAGAACTTAAGGAGAGAGCCACCAAACTTTTCCTTGAAAGGCTAGTGATTTAAATTCATCTCAATGACTCATGATGGATGAAAAGGCTAAGTTGTTGATTTAAGGACAAGATACTAATCCATAGAGCTTAGATTTATGAGAATTAACAACCCTAGGTAATTTCTTTTCATTTGCTTCTAATTATGCTTAAGAAAATCTAAGGGATACATACTTAGTAGTTTCGCGAGACGCTCAAGGTTAAGTGTGGGGGAGTTGATAAGCACCATTTTATTGATTATTTTAATTGCTAAAATCCATGTTTGACCCATGTTTTTATTGTTTAATTGTGAAATTATCCTAGGTTTTAGGATTACTCTTATTTTGGACTTAATTGTAAATTTGTATTAAATTGGATTATTTGGCCACTAAATTCTTGATCTATTTTTGTAGGCATCAAAGGTTCAAGGACCTAGGGCATACTGGGTCAAACTTGAGTCAGATGTGAACCGGATCGAATTATCAAGCTTACAATTAATCCGGGCCGTCCGATTCAAGAGCGGCTAGATCTGAGCCATCCGGGACGATCTGAAGCAATCCGAGCTAGGGTTAGGGTTGATCAAGCTCTATGATCATGATCTGAAGGTTTTATTCCAATCAGAGATCAATCAACCGTTGGATCAAGCAAGGAGGGCTCTAGACCGTCCATTCACAGATTGAGTTGATCTGGATCATCCGTTGCACATCTGGAGGATCCGAGCTACCACGAGGCAGATCCTGACCCCAGATCATCATCATAAAAACTTGGATCAGATCAGAGCAAGATCAGCCGTTGGATCTCCTTCAATCAATCACAGCCGTCCATTGTTAGCTATTTAATCAAATTTTCCACTGTTCTTCTCCTTGTCGCGTTTCCTCACCGTAGTTTCGTTTGCTTCGTTTCTTCTTCAGTTCTTTAGCTTGTTTCTTCAATTCAAGGGGCGTGACCACTCTATCTCTACCTTGGATCAAGAATTGAGTCTTTGGTGATTGTTTCTTGAAGAATTCAGCTCCATTTGCGCCGGAACAGGGATTGCTTGAGGGTTTCGGCCATTCCTCAGTCTGACCACTGTCTTCTCTTCCACAGTCCATTTCAAAGCTTCCGAGCCATTTGTAGGGGTTCTCAGGTGGTCTCAGAAGCTTCCCAAATCATCATCGCAGCTCCATCAACTGAGATAGAGTGAATCGGACTGTGATTTCCAGCAAGCGCAGATTTGAAGCAGAATCAACTTCAGAAATGGATTTCCACTGATTTGCTGTGCCTAGGGGTTCGAAGCCAGCTCTTGATTGACGACCAAGAAGTTCTTGAGCTTAGGAAGGGTTGAGGAGTAGTTTATCTAGCTAATTTTCCTGTTTTTGTAGCTGTAATTTCCATTACTGCTGTAATTTCGTTTCTGTCTTCGTTTCAGATTGGTTAAGTTCGTTTATTGCACTGTTTCAGCTGTAATCTAGCTTTAATTCTTCAAGTCAATTAGTTAGTCAGCTTATTTAGTGATCTATTAGTTTAAACTTCAGTTTATTTCCTTTTGTTGCCTGTGTATCAGATTTATGCTTGCATGCCAACTGTATTTCTGCAATTCCATTTTATTTCTGCACTCTTCAATTGTGTTACTTCAGTTTCGATTCCAGTATATGAAGAGGTTATGGTTTGGTGAACCATTGCATTAGATTTCCACTTGATAAATTTGTTTATGCATTTGGTTGTAGCGTATCAGTTTCCCTGTTTCAGTTTCCCATGTTTGCGCATCCAAAGTTGCTGAAATCCAGTTTCAATTTCCTGCAATTCAGTCTCTGTTCTGAGTGTCAACTGATAGTATTTGAATTGTATTGTAATGGATTTAAATCTTTGAAATTGGATTGTAATGTGCGTATCAGCTTTTTCTTGCATGTGCCACTTAAGTTTCTGCATCTGAACTTCATTTCTGCAATGTTTTATGTCTGATCAGTTAAGTTTCTGCATCTGAACTTCATCTGAACTTCATTTCTGCATCGATTTCCAACTCTGTTATTCAGTGTTCATTCTGCAACTCAATTCATTTATGCAATCTTTAGTTGTAGTTGTTGAAGTTCGGATTAGTGAAGCTTTGCATTGGAACCTTATGGCAATTGAAATCAATTTTCTTGTCTGACTTTTGCATCCAAATTTCTGCTGCATGTAATTTCTGCATATAGGTTTGCATTTCCATTTCATTCTCTGAATTCAGCCTTTCTTTTCTGCCTTAACCAGTTTCGATTTTCACACATCCCTATTCGATTGTAGCAGATAATCTCAGTAACAGCACAGCCCTTTTCAAGCTGAATTAAGCAGCTATAAATCATGCAACAGTTTCAAGAATTGGCACATCAGTTTTTCTCATTGTGGTATCAAGTTGTTGCTTGCATGTAGAGTCAAGTTAGGTTTCGGCAGTGCTTTGTATTGCTTTGTTTCAGATTGCTAAATATTGTTTGGATCCAATTACTCTGAAATTGGTTTGCACTTAAATCAGATTGTTTACAGATTCAATTAAGTGCCTTGGTTAATTGGGCTTTCCATTTGTTTGAGTTCATTGGTTAAATTACTTGGGTTAAGTTTCATGGTTACTTTTCCTTCTTTGCATTGTGTTTTCAACTCTGAATTGCAACCCAAAACCCAATTTACATTCGAAACCCAAAATTCATAAACGACACCTAAATACAAGCGCGAATTAAACACAACAACTAGTCCCCGAGAAAAATACGACCTGTGGCCCCTATATTACATTTTCATACTTTTGATTGTAAAAGGGTTTCCAACTTCATTCCATTTATAAATTCTAAATTCGATAGACTCACAATTTCGTGACAATATTTAATATATCATTTGGGTCTGTCAAATTTTTTGGCGCCGTTGCCGGGGAAGCAACTAGTTGATTTGTCAATTTTTTTTTAACTGAAATGAAGTGTTTCCTTGCTCCAAAATAATTCCAAACTCTAGTCACTCCCCCACACTTAAATCTTTGTCCGTCTCGGGCAAAATAGCATTAAGAAACATCTCAAACAACAAGTCAAGTTATTCTTAGCTATGAAGGTAGGTAATTATACCGATTACATATCATATATATGTAACTATCACTTTATGCTATCAACTAATTGAATGTTTGCATAAATCATTGGGTTGTTAACTCATTAATAAGTATGCAACAATATACATAGCACCCAACTGCACCTCTCTTTACATCGACCTTGGATGTGGCACAACAAATCGATGCTCCAAGCTTAAGGCTGACCCATTAATCAAGAAATAGTTTTAATATGGTTGGAGCTCATTCAACCGTTTAGTCAGGCTTGGATGTGTCCAACAACCAAAACTAAGGATTGACCTCTGACTCCAACTATATTATTCATAAACTAATTCCATGGTTTGAACATGTTGAGGTTCAAGCCGGGCATGGATGTGTCCATCAACCCAAACGAGAAACAAAACTCCGGTTCTAACCATATTAATGGAAGGTGTTAGCCTTAATATTTTGTAAGGGGTTTTGGATCTCATCTTTTCTTTTCAAAGCACCTTCATGACATATAATTATGTCATGACTAACGATTTCCTTAATAAAGTATGTATGTGACTTAATTTATCAAGTCTTATTAATTGAATTAGGAACCGGATTTCCTAATTCTAATTTCATACTTTATTCATGGAATTGTTTTGGGAAACAATTTCCTAAATTGTCATAATCAATTTCGGAAATAATATGTTTAAGACTTTGATTTCTCTAAATTAAATCTTATTAAATTAAGAGACAGATTCCCTTAATTCAACCACATATTATTTTTATGAAAATCTCATTTAAGAAAACTCTATAGGAAACCATTTTCCTAATTAATTTTGGAGACAACAATATGTAAGAGCATTACCTCTTAAATCAAATTTCCAAGATTTGATCACATATTTTATGTAACACCCGCTTTTTTTTTCCTAAGCGGCGTTACGTTAACATGCTTAGGGCATGTAGACATCATAAGGCAACGGAATAACTTAACTTATACATGCCCTGTTACCATTCTTAACTTATTGACATGGGAACCTTAGCATATTAACTTTGAACTTAAGCATCCTATCATGTCTCACATAACATCATATCATAAGGTTCCATAAGTCATTATTCAAACACATAAGTAAACATATAGTTCCTGGGTCAAGTCACTACGTCACACATGCGTTCTTGCCCTCCTGCTGCTTCCTTCATTATCCCCTTGAATGATCTGCGGTATAAGGAAATAAGACTATAAGCACACAGTCTTAGTAAGACTCTTTCCTACTCACAAAACCATCCATCATTCATCATCTCATAATGAGCACATAAAACATTAACATACTTGGTGCTCTACTTAGAACATAACATCTTGCATCACTTATCGTATACATAGCATGGCATGAACATAAATATAGTAACATTCTAAGCATGGCATGATACATGGCATAAACATAAACATCATAGACATTCTAAGCATGACATAATTCATTCATTCTCATAGCACAATTCATAAACATAGTGAACATTCTAAGCATGGCATATCGTAAACATAGTGACCATTCTAAGCATGGCATAATTCATGGCATGAATCATAAACATAGTGAACATTCTAAGCATGGCATAATTCATGGCATATCGTAAACATAGTGAACATTCTAAGCATGGCATAATTCATGGCATAAATCATAAACATAGTGAACATTCTAAGCATGGCATAATTCATGGCATATCGTAAACATAGTGAACATTCTAAGCATGACATAATACATGGCATAAATCATAAACATAGTGAACATTCTAAGCATGGCATAATTCATGGCATATCGTAAACATAGTGAACATTCTAAGCATGGTATAATTCATTCATTCTCATGCATACTTCTTAACATGAAACGTAAGCATAAAATCTTATCAACATAGCATAATGCATAACATGAATGGATGCATGAGTGGAATGCATATACATAAGGATGCTTAACTTTTAAAACATACTTTTCATTGCTTAAACATAATCATCATAACATCATTTGGGGTCCCCGACTTGTACCACATACATACATCATTGCGCGCATCCCTAGCAAGTCCGAGGTCGCGAGCCCCAACCTACTAGGGTAAGGACAGCATAGTCGGTAGTCCCCGAACCGAGGCGTTCTTAAGGTGCCCATCCCTGTTGCACAGCTCCGGTAGTGCCAGAACCGTGGACAGCTACGGTAGTCCAAAACCGGGGCGTTCTTAAGGTGCCCATCCCTTGGACCCATACTTCGGTCCGGTACAAGCCCATACATAAAGTAAAATACTTTTCATGCTTCATCATTCATATGGCATTCATGGCATCTTTAACATAGCATAACTTGTTACGGCTCGGCCCGTCTACCGGCCCATTTACCGGTCCTCACGACCGTCGTACCGTCGACCATCGACCGTGTCGTCTTAGCATATTTATGCCTTAAAGACATAAGCATCATCTTTCATTCATCATCATTCATAGCATATTCATTCATTCATCATACTTAACATCATCATTATGCCTTAAAGGCATGAACCTTAACTTCATTCTTCACTTTCATTTTTTTAGACATGGCATCATTTTCATTCTTAACATGGCATCATTTTCATTCTTAAACATAAACATAACATACTTAACATGGCATCATTTTCATTCTTAAACATGGCATCATCCTCATTCTTAAACATAAACATAACATACTTAACATGGCATCATTCATATCATGAACCTAACATATCATAGCATCATTTTTATCGTGATCATAACCCTATCATTCTTATCATGGCATCATTCATATCCTAAACATATACTTATCATACTTATCATGGAAACACATAAACATATACTTGAAGTTAAAGGCTCAACCCTAACCCTTGGGCCCTTGAGGTTGGCCGAAACATATGGGGTCTCTAGGGTAATCCAAAAATTCCCAGAATTTATACTTAACCTCCACACATCATAAGGGAACATAAATTAACATTATCAAGATTTTTGGCTTAATTATAGACCTTTAAATCATGGTGACCGAAACCCTTAAACTTAGGGTTCTTAGTTTTGTTTCTTTCATGTTGGCCGAAACCCTAGGGTGTCCTAGGGTACTCCAAAAATTCCCAAAAATTATACTTAACCTCTACACATCATAAGGGAACATTAAATAACATTATCATGATTTTTAGCATAATTATAGACCTGTAAATCATGGTGGCCGAAACCCTTAAACTTAGGGTTCTTAGTTTTGTTCCTTTCATGTTGGCCGAAACCCTAGGGTGTCCTAGGGTACTCCAAAAATTCCCAAAAATTATACTTAACCTCTACACATCATAAGGGAACATTAAATAACATTATCATGATTTTTAGCATAATTATAGACCTGTAAATCATGGTGGCCGAAACCCTTAAACATGAGGGTTCTTAGTTTTGTTTCTTTCATGTTGGCCGAAACCCTAGGGTGTCCTAGGGTACTCCAAAAATTCCCAAAAATTATACTTAACCTCTACACATCATAAGGGAACATTAAATAACATTATCATGATTTTTAGCATAATTATAGACCTGTAAATCATGGTGGCCGAAACCCTTAAACATGAGGGTCTCGGTTTTCTTTCCTTTCAACATCCAATTCGAAAACCAACCACTATATATCATACTAAAAATCATAAAAATCATAGGGAACTATTATACCACAGGTGAGGGAGTCTTACCTTGGGTTTCTTGATTTTTCGAACCTAGGAAGAGAAGAAGATTGCAAGATCTTTGGATACTAGAGCCCCCTTGTCTTTGTATTCTTGTGAAGACCTTAGATCTAGGAGATGGAACCTTGGTGGAAGCTTTTCCAAGGGAAAAGCCCCTTCTTGGTGCTCGGCAAGAATGAGGGGAGGAAGAGTTTCGAAAATGAATGTAATGGGAAGAAGAGGTAACTCCCAAAACCCCCCTTTAATAGCCCATTAAGGAGGTAAATGAAGAGTCTCTCCATGACTCTTCATCTTCTTCTTAATCTTAACTTATATCCACTTCATTTCCTCATAGAAATCCCTTGCTAGGTGAGTTGGTTAAGGCTTACATGGTTGTACAAGAGGTCCAAGGTTCAATCCTTGGATCATGCACCTTTATTTTTATTTTATTTTTATTTCATTTATTTTATTATTTTTATTTTCCCTAATTCCGAAAATTCCCCTAAAATCATTCATAATTATGCTAATATTCCTAAATAAAATTTTTTTATATTTATATTAATTTTTCCTAATTTATATTAATTTTACCTAATTAATACCCATTTTTGGAGCCCATTTAAAGCTCATTAGTACCTAATTTCTCCATTAAAATAGAAAAATTAGGCTAAGACTTACTCATAATCATGCTAATATGCCTAATTAAATCCTATTTATATTTATACTAATTATTACCGAAATCCACCTATAATCATGGTACTAAAAGCCCACATAAAGCCCATTAGTACTTAGTTTTCTCAATTTAAATGAGAAAACATGGATTTTCTAGGCCAAAGTTCTCCTTAATATTTCTAGGTCCCTTGGAAAATTATTTAAACATGCTTAATATTTTAAAAAAATATTAAGAGAATTTTCCGGGTCGTTACATTTTATTTATGGATTAATTAATTACAATAAATTATTTTCTAAGGGTGGCTCCCCGAGGCTCAGATACCCAAAGAAAAGAAATTTGTCGTAAATCCAATTTGGTCCGCTCCCCGAGGCGTAACCAAATTAAACATGACAATTTTATTCAAAATGGGAAATTAAATTACAACAACTAACTTTAAATTGGACGGCTCCCCGAGGCTCAATCCAAAATAAAGAATTTTGTTAATAATTTAAAACCAATTCGAATTTAATTGTCAATTAATGATCCATAAATTTGTCTAGACTTTCTTGAAAGAAAGTGCCCAAAATTGCGAGATTTCATAATAGATTTTCAGAATAATTGTAAGTTTCTGGTACAAAGAAAACTTACATATTTCCAAAATTAGAAAATTTCCAAAATAGGAAATTTTCAAAATTGGAAAGTTTTCAAAGATGGGAAGTTTTCACAATTATCATAAAATTTCAGAAACTAGGATATTTCAAAAGTTTACGAAATTTCATGAGGATTTTCAAACTTTGAAATTCCTAAATCTAAAATTTATCATAATTGGAAAGTTTCCATAATTGAAAAATTTTCCAAAATTGAGATCATGACAAAGTTTTCCGCAAAACAATTATATAATTATGTCGAACACTAACCGGCTATGATATCACTGTTGGGACCGGGTGCATGTTGACATGGATACGGGTTCGTAATTTTAAAGTTTAATTACGTGCAGCGGAAGGTTTAGCATAAATAATTTCTTAAATTATTTTAACCATGTATCTAGCATGCAACCTTAAGTTATGGAGACATGATCATAAATTAAAATTTTACAGAAAGTAAACTAATTTACTTAATACCTCGCGTAACTCGTAGAAAGGGACGAGATCCAACCGTAGCGTCCCTTGGAAGCTCCGCCTCTATTCGCGTCCACGCCGAGTTCTCTTCGGGATGACTTCGCAAAGCCACGAGTTTCGTACCGACAAGAACTACTAGATTCTCCAAAGGCACGACAAGAATATCAAGAGAGAGAGAGATGGAAACTAACCACCAAGTAACGGAATCAAGATTCCGGGGAAAGGAAGAAAGGAGTCGCGACCCGCTTCTTCTTCTTCTTCGGCGCCTTCTTGGTGGAGTTGGCTCACGGCAACCCTAGGAGGAACTTCTAGGGCCAGCGCCCACTTGGAGAGGGAGAGGGAGAGGGAGAGGGAGAGAAGGAGAGGAAGAGAGGCTAGGCAAGAATCCTTGATCACTTGAATTAAATTCCAAGCCTTGCCTATGCACCTTTATATAGTAGCCTCTTTATCGCCAAGTCTCCTCTTAACGGAATAAATTTTCATAAGAAATTTATCTTAATAATTTTCTTATGAATTATTCCGTTGTGCTAAGTTTTATTATAACTAACTTTATAATAAAACAAACACATCTCCCCTTTTATTATGGAATAATTTTTTTCACAAAAATTTATCATATAAATTTTTCTTATCATGGAAAAATCAATTCATAATTGATTTTATAAAATAAAATAAACCAATCCATGGTTCATTTTAATTTCCATAAAAAGAATAAATTTATATAAATTTCCTTATATAAATTTCTTTATATAAATTTATATATAAATGAAGGCACTCAAGATACCCGGAGAGCCAAGAAAGACTTGCTTCTCAGCCAACTCCAAAACCTTTCCATGGAAGAAAATGAAAAGGTAAGTGAACTCTATGGACGATTCAAAGAGATCCTCAATGGTTTACATTCCATCAGTGAGAAGGTAGAAAACCGAGACCTTGTGAGGTATGTTCTTAAAGCCTTCCTTAGGAATGCCTTATGGTCATCCATGGTGGATGCTTACAAGGTTTCCAAGGACTTATCATTTGTTAAGTTAGAGGATTTATTTTGTGAAATGGAACTACATGAGATCTCTAACCAAAGCCCAAAGGAGAAGGGTGTAGCTGTTGTGGCAGGGGACAGAAGAAAGAAGAAGGAGAAGGAAAAGGATGAGAACACCCATCACGTGGCCTTCATGGCCTTAGAAGAGTCAACCAAGGAGGGTGATAATGAATCATGGGACTCCTCAACCGCGACTTCATCATCTTCGGATGATGAAGAGGTAATTTCTCCCGAGTTAGACAAATGTTATAGAATAATAGCATACCTAACTGATTTGCTTAAAAAATCTAAGAACAAGGTTAAACTATTGAAATTGGAAGTAGAACATTTAAAAACCTCTAAGGATGAGGTAATTGATGATTTGTATGATAAGTCCCTTGAGAATGAAAATAAGGACTTAAATAGCGAAGTTGAAAACCTCAGGAATATTCTTGAGAAATTTTCAACTAGCTCCAAAACTTTAAATATGATCCTTAATTCTCAAAGGGCGGTTTACAACAAGGCCGGTATAGGTTACCGACCTAGAGAACCAACCTTTGTTTCATTGATGACTAGAACTCACTTTAGGTCACCAAATGATTCTAAGGTTCAAAAAGTTAGAAAGAAAATGACTAAGGCATGGGTGCCAAAGTATGTCATTGAAGGTTCTTTAGGTCCCAAAATTTGGGTACCTAAAACTTCTATATTTAGGAATGTATAGCTTTGTTTGAGGGGGAGCATCTATCAACATGGGTTGTTGATGTTGGGTGCTCTAAACACAAGACTGGAGAATCAATTATTGATACTTGAAACATACTTGATACTAATTGACAGTTTGGGTTCTTGTATTAGTGAGCAAAATAATCGTCGATCCCAGGAGATCAATAGGGCACTTATCCAAGCTGGGGATTTTAGATTTTGACCTTCATCAGTCTGAAGGACAGAGTTAAACTTTAATATTCATTTGTGTTTGGTCACTGTCCCTTCACACTTTCAAGTCTAAATGTTTTTATGTATATGTAGAACTGAGTTGTTCAAACATTGTAGAATCATCTTTCTCAATCTTTCTCCTTCCTATTTTACAATCAATTGGAGTAACACCTGATTGCTGTTGTTTAATAGTTATGTTGTTTTTCTTGGTATGCCTTTGCTGGATAAAATCAATTAATGAAATACTTCTATTAATATGAGTCTGTTAGGTATAGTTCTAGAATAGATGAGAACATTTTCTTTGATTTTTCTGTCTAATGGAGTCAAATACAACTTTATGAGTTGTCTTGATGCCAAAAGATGATTTGGGATTTTGATACAAACCTGCTGGACAAAGTTAGGGATTATGAAATTGATATATATATATATATATTTTGAACAAACATGAACATGTCTATTCTTAAGATGTTTAAACAACATTTCCCTTTAATGTTTTTCTTTGTTGATGTGGGAAAATACATGTTGGTTAAGGGAAACCCTTTTTAGGATCAAATGGATTAAATCTAATTGAATTAAGGTTTAGGAGTGGTTGAGAGTTGAACCAAACCTGGTTTCAAAGTTTTTGAAAGTTTGTTTCTGAAATCTGATGGAGAAACTTTCTGTATCGAACCTGATCGGTCCACCAACCGATCAAGACTCACCATGATTGATCACCATGACCAATCAAGGATCCCTCTGATCGGTCTGGTGACAGATCAGATTAATTCTGATCAAGGAACTCCCTAATTGATCCAAAAACTCCTCAGTCCGATCATCCGACCGATCCCCTTTCATCAAATTTGATGAATTATCAATAGAACTAAGAATGAGGAACAAACCTAACACTGATTTGATCTAAACCTGTGTTGAAATTCTTAAATCCATAGGAAAGAGTTGTGTGTATCATGACTTTTGATGAGGGAGTCAAGAAACTCATATCGGGTTTCAGAAATTTTTCTGAAATACCTATTGTTAATTTAGTCTACACCCGTGTTGTGGAATGAGTCTTGGATTAAACAAACATGTTCCTAGAAATATAAATTGTTAATGCAATCTGATCAGGAACGTATCAGAGTTTCAGAAATTTTTTTGAAATCTGATCGGTCCCCAGACTAATCAGAAATATTTCTGTATCAAATAATCAACGAACCTGATCGGTCACGGAGACTAATCAGGACTATGTGTCGGATACAGTTGTGTTCCTTACTTGTTATATGAAGCATATACGTGTTTGACCATGATATAATTCTGTATATGCTTTCATGTGCAATTCACACTTACCTTTGATTATTTTGGGTTTGGGGAGAGACCCTTATTTAAGGGGGAGGTATGTTTAAACTTAATAACCATACCCTTTTCGATGTTTGACAAAGGGGGAGAGAATGGTTGATTAAGTTTAGGACTGTGTTATTGTAGGGGAAGGACTTTGATTCCCTTACGATAATTGAATTGACTTCAATTGATCTCTAATACCTAAACTTAAATCGGGTTGTCAAACAACAAAAAAGGGGAGATTGTTGATGTAGTCTGGCCCGATTGTTGTTTTGGTGTTGACACCGATTTAAGTTTGGTTGACTGAATTCGGATTAAGTCCTGGTCGGGGACTGGGCACGAAGGGATTGAAATCCCGGTGAGTGAAGCCGGGTCCTGGTGAGTAAGTGAAGTCGGGTCCTGGTGAGTGAAGTCAGGTGACGAAAATCCCGGTGAGTGAAGTCGGGTCCTGGTGAGTGAAACCAGGTTGAATGAAATCCCGGTGAGTGAAGCCGGGTCCTGGTGAGTGAAGCCGGGTCCTGGTGAGTGAAGCCAGGTGAGGAAAATCCCGGTGAGTGAAGCCGGGTCCTGGTGAGTGAAGTCAGGTGACGAAAATCCCGGTGAGTGAAGCCGGGTCCTGGTGAGTGAAGCCAGGTGATTGAAATCCCGGTGAGTGAAGTCGGGTCCTGGTGAGTGAAACCAGGTGACTGAAATCCCGATGAGTGAAGCCGGGTCCTAGCGAGTAAAGCTAGGTGACCAAAACCTTGGTGAGTGAAGCCAGGTCCTAGTGAGTGAAGCTAGGTTGAATGAAGTCCCGGTGAGTGAAGCTGGGCACGGAATCTTGGTCTAAGGGACTGAGCACGAGTCAGAGAAGGCTAGGGAGCTTGTTCTCTAAACTTAGGATTGAAGTGGTCGGAGCTGGATCGGTCTGGAGACCAATTAGGGAGTTGGCACGAACTCCCTGTTATGGATCAGTCTGGTGACCGATCCAGTGATGTTTGATCGTTCTGGTGAACTATCAGGGAGAGAACAGAAAGGTTTCTATTTGGCTTCTGATCGTTTTGTGAACGATCAGAGAGAGATCAGATGGGTTCTGTGAGGAACAATGATCGGTCTATCTGACCAATCAAAATGTTGGACTTTCCGCATCATGACCGATCAGGATGGCTCCTGATCGGTCAGGGAGTGACTTGATCACTCACCAGACTGATCAGGGCACAACCTGATCGGTCAGGTGACCGATCAAGTGTGTGGTTCCTATGGGTTGTGGCAAGCAAACTGCTGGATCGGTCTGGTGACCGATCCCTGATCTGTGATCGGTCAGTGTGACCGATCACAAGAAGTCCGCGATCCCTGTAACCTCACTGTGGACCAATCAGGCTGGAGCCTGATTGTTCAGGACTTTCACTGATCGGTCTGGTGACCGATCAGGAGCATCACTGATCGGTCTGGTGATCGATCAGTGTCTGATAACTTTAATTTGAATCGTTGTCAGACGCTGATTTCGCTCTGAATCTTTTTGATACCTGCTGATTTCTTTGTGATATGTTTTGCTAAGCCTCTGATCAGTGTGCAGGTTAGACAGGGATGATACAAACCAAGGAGAAGAGTCAATGGAGACTTTCACCATGGCAAGTTTGTATGTATTCTGTTTTCAGGTTTCAACGGCTTCTGACGACTGACGGAGGCTCAGTTGAAGAGGTCTTCAGTGGACTGAGCGCTCAGTGGAGTCAGTGGGTCAGCTGTGGCTCAGTGGGTGTTGATGGAGCATGGTGATGGTGAGCAGGAGCTTAAGAGGAAGCTGAGATGCAGAGAAGAACAAGAAGAGCAGACAGAAAATTTGAGAAGGGTTTTTGCTGGGCAGTATTTGTGCTCTCTGTATAGCTTCGTGCTTAAGTGTTCCTGCTACATACTTGTGAGTGATTCCTCCTATTGTCTCGTGAGCTTAACTTATACCATCTGGAGACTGTTTATGGAGATATTTCTCCACCGAGAAGGAGGTTATACTCATATCCGGTTCACCGGGGCTTGATCTGTCGATGATCAAGGGATCGCCCACCTTACGGGCATGCAAAGGAGTAGGGGCAAGTTATCCCCGAACCTTGTACATCTTCTTGTTAGCGTCGATTTGTTTTCTTTATCTGTTTTGTTCTTTCTGTTGTGTTTGTTTCCCCTGCTAATCTGATCGCAGAAAGAAAAGTTCAAAGGAGGCAAAGTTTTGTGTCTAGCTACATTCACCCCCCCTCCCCCTCTCTAGTCATCCAGCACCAACAGAGATCACGTGTCACACTTCGCACTAATGGGAGTGGGCAATTTGGAGTCATCCGATGATGAGAGGAGCTCTAGTAGTGAAGATGAAAGTGAAGGTTCATCATCCGAATCCGAGGCTTCGGTAAGTGAGGTATATAGCTTACCCTCCTCTACTTTTATCAAAATTATTATTAGTACAAATGTTGATTTGGCTAAGGCTAGGAGGAAAGTTAAGGAATTCAAGAATGAAGTTTGCATGCTTAAATTAGAATCAATGAAACTTAAGGACAATTTGCATGTTCCCTCTATTGTTTCAAATGATGCATGTTTGGAAAAAGAAAATAGGGAACTAAGGGAAAAGGTAGAGGATCTCACCAAGGCACTTAGGAAATTTCAAGTTGGCTCTAACAACCTTGATATGATAATAAATAGCCAAAGAGCCGTGTATAACAAAGCCAGAATAGGTTATAAGCCAAAAACCAAGAAGGTAGCTTTTGTTTCACTTATAGGTAGAAAGGGTGCCTCTAGGAGACAAGGGGTTAAGGGAAATGCAAAGAAGGCTTGGGTACCAAAGAAGTATTTAAATGATTCTTGTGGAACTAACATTTGGGTACCAAAAGTTTGTGTTTTCTGTGTTGATTAGGTGAAGGTGAAGGATGCCTCAAAAATGTGGATAGTGGATAGCGGGTGTTCAAGGCACATGACCGGAGATGTAAGCAAGTTCACCACTATTAGCTATCTAAGAGAAGGCACCGTATCTTTCGGAAATAGTGGAAAACTCAAAATAATTGGTAGGGGCACCATTGAGGTATCTCCTACAATCACTATCCACAAAGTTCTTTTAATTAAGGGAATGAAGTTTAATTTACTTAGTGTAAGTCAACTTTGTGATGCGAGATATAGGGTTGAGTTTCATGCTAGAAAGTGTTTAATTAAGCAAAATGGATCCGAGAGTATTATGCTAGAAGGATATAGAGAGGCTAATCTTTACTATCTTATTCTTGCTTATGCTTCTAATAATTTGCCTAAGTGTCTCATATCTAAAAAAGAAGAATGATGGTTGTGGCACCAGCGACTTGGGCACATCAACATGAAGAATATTGCAAGAATTGCAAAGAAAGAGTTGGTGAAGGGGTTTCCCATGATCAAATATGAAAAGACTAAAATGTGTGATGCATGCAAAGAGGGTAAGCAATCTAGGTCATCACACAAGGGTAAAACCTTAACTAGCACTACTTTACCTTTAGAATTATTGCATATGGACTTATTTGATTGTCATAGTACTCCATCCTTGGTAGGGAGTAAATATTGTTTGGTTATTGTAGATGATTTTTCTAGATTTACTTGGGTATTTTCATGAAACATAAGGATGATACCTTAGAAATTTTCATAGGTTTTAGTAAGAGGATTGAAAATGAAAAACACCTCAAGATTAACCGAATTAGGAGTGACCATGGTGGGGAGTTTGAAAATTCAAACTTCTCACAATTTTGTTTAGAAAATGGGTATTCATTCACTAGTAGGGGATATAGGGTATATAACAAAAGGATCAAGGTAATTGAGGAGTCATTCAATGTGGAGTTTGATGAGACCACTAGTACCTACCCTAGGAAATCTTCTATTGATAAGGACATAGAAGAAAGTCAACCCCTTACCCAAGTAATTCAAGACCTACATTTGGGGGGCAATGATCAAAGGGGAGAGAGAAGTTCATTAGAGGATGAACATCATGTAGTTAATGAACCCATAACCTCTAGGTCCTTAAGGCATCACCAAGATCACCCCATTGACCAAATAGTGGGTGATGTCACTCACTCAAGGGGTGAAGACTAGGTCTTACTTTAGAAAACAAAGTAGTCAAATTATCTTGATTTCTCAATTAGAACCAAAATCTATTGATGAGACATTAGGTGATGTGGATTAGGTCCTAGCTATGCAAGAGGAGTTGAATCAATTTGAAAGAAGTGAAGTATGGGAGTTAGTTCCTAGTCCCAATGGTTGTACCATTGTCACCACTAGATGGGTCTTTAGGAACAAGCTAGATGATCAAGGAAAGATAACTAGAAATAAAGTCAGGTTGGTAGCTAGGGGGTTTAATCAAGTAGAGGGCCTTGACTATAATAAGACATATGCCCCCGTATCTAGATTAGAGTCTATTAGAATTTTGTTAGCATATGTCGCTCACATAAATTTCACACTTCACCAAATAGATATGAAGTCAGCATTCCTTAATGAGTTATTAAGGAAGAGGTATATGTAGAGCAACCACCCGAGTTTGAAAACCCAAATTACCCTAGACATGTCTATAAACTAAGAAAAGTCTTGTATGGATTGAAACAAGCTCCCCGGGCTTGGTATGAAAGGCTTTCATCATTCTTAGTATCTAAGGGCTTTAGGAGAGGTACAATTGATCCAACTTTATTCCTAAAATCTAAGGATAAGGACATCTTTGTGGCCCAAGTATATGTGGATGATATTATTTTTGGGTCTACAAATAATGAATTTCTCTATGAGTTTATTAAATGTATGGGAAATGAATTTGAGATGAGTCTTGTGGGAGAGTTGACATTCTTTTTAGGCCTACAAGTTAAACAAACAAATGAAGGGATTCATGTGTATTAAACTAAATATGCTAAGGAAATCATTAAGAAATTTGGACTAGAAAATGCTAAGGTAGCATCTACCCCTATAGGAACAAATGTAAAATGGATATTGATCTTGAAGGTAAAATGGTAGACTCAAAACAATATAGGAGCATGATTGGTAGTTTATTGTACCTAACTGCTAGTAGACCTGATATTTTGTTTGCGGTAGGTATGTGTGCAAGGTACCAATCATGTGCCAAAGAGTCTCATCTAGTGGTAGTCAAGAGAAGTTTAAGGTATATTAAGGGTACTCTTAATGTCGGACTTTGGTATCCTAGAACTCCAAATGTTGAAGTTTTTGGATACACCGATTCGGACTATGCGGGTTGTAAACTAGATTGGAAGAGTACTAGTGGAGGATGTCAATTTATTGGGTCATCCTTAGTTAGTTAGAGTAGTAGGAAATAACAATGTGTTGCCCTATCAACAACGGAGGCTGAATACGTGGCAATGGGTGATTGTGTGTCTCAACTACTTTGGATCATGCATACCTTAGAGGATTATAAGTTACATTACTCCAAGGTCAAGGTCTTATGTGATAGTGTAAGTACAATTAACTTGACTAAAAATTGGTTCATCATTCTAGAACAAAACACATTGAAGTGAAGCATCACTTCATTGGGGATCATGTGGCAAGGGGTGACATAGATTTGCACTATGTTGAGTTCAAGTCAAACATTGCCGATATATTTACCAAGTCTCTTCCCGAAGCGGAATTCACATTCTTAAGAAGGGGCCTTGGTATGTGTTTTGTAGAAGTATAGGATGGACATTGGGGTAATACAATAGGAAGGTGGTGCTTGATCCATTAGGATGATACAAATGATTCACATTTGCTTATGACATAGCGTTGGGTCATTAGATGTATCACATTATGAAAAATAGACCAACCATGGGAAAAGCAAGTGTTTAATTAATGGACATCATGCCCAAAGATCATAGTTGGATATTTTAAATATTTGAAAATCATTCTATGTTTTATTTGTTTTGCCATAAGTTTGAAACATGTATGATTGCAAAACTAGATTGGAACTTTGATACAAAGTTAGTGTTTTTCAAGAAATTTGAACTTTAGTCAAAAAGTCAAGCATGTTTGAATTTTTCATGAACTGATATTTTTCCTTGTCAGAGTATATCATGTGAAACATGCTTGCAAATTTTTATTATTTTTTAAATTTTCTGAAATTTTTGGGGAGTTTCTAAAATTCGGCTCAGAAACCCGTAATTCAGACTGACAGAGTATCAGTGGATTGCCCCCAGGGGCAGTCGACTGGCACGACTGTTTTCAGGAATCTGAGAATTTTCAGAAATAAGGAATTCTCTCATTTGATGCCATGGGTTAGTATTGCTGTGGGCAATCGTTTTGATGGTGTCAAATGGGGAGAATGAGTGTTTTTGTAACTTAACTTTGGTTTAATTTTGGTTTATGAAAATTGAAAATGGAGAAGGCATAGGTTAAGGGGGAGGTTATCTCTTGTTTTCTTACTATGTCTTGTTGTTTTAATTACTGTTGTTGGCTGTTGTTTTATCCCTAACTTAAACATGTTGTCACACATCAAAAGGGGGAGATTGTTGAGGCAATCGACCCAAGGATGATCAGGAAGATCATGATTTTGATGTGTGTGTCAACATGGTTAAAGGTTTGGGTGTTATCTTATTATTTGATATGTGTGATTGAGTTTGTAGGACTTGGAGAATCACACATGGAGGACTTATCCGAGGGATGAGAGCCGAGGGAAGAGGACTCCAAGGGCAAGCCGGGAAGTGGACTTCAAAGGGCACATGTGAAGGGTGGCATGGAGGCAAGCCAAGGGAAGGCTTGTGTGCATATCCGAGGGACGATAGCCAGTGGAAGAAGACTTCAAGGGGCGAGCTAAGGGAGTGTACTTGAAGGCACACGTGAAGGAGAGTTTTCGGAGTATGGAAGAGAGGTTGTATAAGCTGGATAGTCAACTGATAGAAAGGTAGTCGACTGCCAGCCAATTCTCAAACTCACAGAATGTTTTCGGCCATGGACCAGGGGCAGTCGACTGATACTCCCGAAAACTAGCCGTTGGGTTAGCCATTGGCTAGCAATTAAGGCTAGACCAATCGACTGCCCCAAGGACAGTCGACTGGTGTCGGACTAGACAACTCGTGGAGTTGTCCTTTACTCTTATTTAAAGGGTGACTTTTGGGCACGAGGAAGGTACAGTTCTTAAGTGTACCAAGGTGTTGTTCGTGTTAAAAGTCATCAGTTCTTCCTCTCGCTTTCTATTCTATCTTGTAAAGAGGAAGAAGAAAACCTTGTAAAGGTTTTCTCCACCTTGAAGGAGATTTTTCATAGTGGAGAGTGTGCTCGTGCGTGGATCCTTGGATTAGTCACCTTTCGAGGTGGATACCAAGTAAATTCTCTGAGTTAGCATTGGATTTTTTATTTTTCATTATATTGCTTGTATTGTGCTAACCATCTTGTAGAGAAAGTTGAGAAAAAGTGCTATTCACCCCCCCCCCCTCTAGCAAGCGCCACGATCTAACAAGAACAACCTCTTACAAACATTCTTCCTTCTTACAAGATAGAGCTAAGGTTTAGGAGGAAGATGAGCACTTGGAGCTTGAGCACTTGAGCACTAGAGTAAGGATATCATAGCAAATTGATAACCTATCTCAAGTCTCACGCTCTCATTTATATAGTGGAGAGAGCTGTTAAACAAACAGCTCAACCCCGACACCAGTCAACTGCCCCTAGGGCCAGTCGACTGATGTCTAGCCAACGACTCTATTTTGAACAGACCAGTCGACTACTCTAGAGACCAGTTGATTGCTTCCTGCTATTCTACCTTACAGAAAGATGAGTCGACTGGTGTCCATACCAATCGACTTCTACAGTGCGCTCTCAGTAGTGTCAGTCGACTGGTTCCCTTGCCAGTCGACTGCCCTACTTACAAATGCACTCTCAACCTCTTCAGAGTTCACCCTTCGCATATGCCTTGAAGTCCACTTCCTTGGCTTGCCCTTTGAAGTTCTCTTCCTTCGGCTCTCATCTCTCGGATGCGAACATAAGCCCGCGACTTATCTCCATGTCATCCTTCTCGTATGCCTTTGAAGTCTATTTCCTCAGCTTGCCCTTGAAGTCCTCTTCCTCGGCTCTCATCCCTCGGATGCTTCACTCTATTAATCCTCATGTGTGATTTACCAAGTCCTATAAGACTCAAAAACACACATCAAATCAACATGAAAACCTAACTTAATCATATTGACACACACATCAAAACCAATAATTTATCCGATCAACCTTGGGTCGATTACACCAACAATTTCGTGATCCGGGGATTGCTGATTATGATAGAAAAATGGATTCCGAAGACCACATTTGAAAGTTCGAAAATGCGGCTCTATTGCACCAATATACAAATGGTGTGAAGTGCCGAGTATTTTTGAACACGTTGTTAGGAGCGGCACAGAGATGGTTCCAGAGGTTGCCACTAGATTCTATAAACTCCTTTCTGGAGTTTAAAACTGTTTTCCTGCATCACTTTGCCAGCATTCGGCAATATTAGAAGACGACACTGAATCTTTTCGCCCTAAAGCAGAAAAGCAAAGAGTCGTTAAAAGATTACATCTAATGAATCAATCGTGTGGCGCAGGATGTGCTGAGTGCAACTTTAGAGATCCTCGTCAGGGTTTTCACGCAAGGACTCATTGAAGGAGATTTCTTCCGGTCTCTAGTGAAGAAACCATCAACCAGTTTCGATGATTTATTAGGGCAGTCAGTCAAGCACGTTAATGTGGAGGAAGTGCAGCATGACCAACGAAAGGATTCGGCAGAAACTCCTATCCAAATCTTGATACGATCCGAGAGGAGAGAACCACTCGCTCCTGCTCGAGAAAAGGATCCTCGCTCTGACAAAGGACACTGGGACGATAGGAAGAAGCTGGTGGAAATAGTAGACACCGATGGACCTGCACCGTCGGAGAAGTACTGCGACTTTCGTGGCAGTACCACCCACTCCACAGAGGAATGCTACACTCTAAAAAAAAGGAGATCGAAGGATGCAGATGCCAAGCCACACAAGAAGTGGAGCAACTTGAGGTATCGACAAAGGTCCCCTCGTCAAAGCTGATCTCCTCGGTGACGGTAAGAAGGGGAAGACAAACCCAGGAGGCAGTCTTGTGCACCGTCGAGAGGAGGATCCCCAGAGGCCGCACTTCGCCGATCAGCCTCACAAGAGAGAGATCCCAAGAAGGGCAAAGTGCCAGCCTGGGGGCCTCCACTGGGTCATGTCGGAATGATCTCGGGAGACCTGATTGATGGGGATTCCCATCGGGCAAGGAAGGCTTATACGCGCAGGTTAGAAAACTATGCCATCGAGATGAGTAAGGAGAAATGACAAGGATCGGTCATCTCCTTCAGGCCTGATGATTTAGAGGATGTTGAAGCTCCTCATGAAGATGCACTAGTAATTTTTGCCCGCATAGCCAATTATGAGGTTAAACGTATTTTTGTGGATACAGAAAACTCTGTTAATATCTTGTACAAGGCAACGCTGGATCAGATGCAGGTGGAGGAAGGGGAGCTATGCCCTATCTCCACGCCACTATTCGACTTCACTGGGCATCGAATACAACCGTTGGGATAGTTCTCGTTGTCCCTGTCGCTTGGGGATGACATCTTATAAAGGACGAGGAGAACTCCTTTCATGATGGTGGATGGTCCATCGTCATACAATGTCATTCTGGGGAGACCAACCCTCAACTTATTCCAAGCGGTGGTCTCGGTCTATCACCAGAAGATTAAATTCTCGGTGGGGGATCAGGTGGCTGAAGTTAAAGGAGATCAGCTGGTTTCCGGACAATGTTACAGCCGGGAAGTCAGAGCAGAATCTTGCAAGAGCTTAAAGGCTCACGAGACCTTGCAGATCGACTTGGCTGGTCCCCAGGCGAGAGAAGGAGCTAAGGAAGAGCACAACGAGATCAAATGCGAGGAAGTGCAAATTCATTCTTAGCAGTCGGGAGGAGTTACAAGAATTGTTACAGACCTTAGCCCTAAGTTCAGAAATAGGCTGGTCAACTGTTTGGTTGGTCATTGGGATGTGTTCGTGTGGGCCATCGAGGAGATCAAAGGAGTTCCTCCTACCCTGGACACACTCCGGCTACACATCACTCCGAGTGCCCGACTAGTAAAGCTAAGATGGAGACACTTTGCCCCAAAACAAGACTAGATAATCAGAGAGGAGGTGGCAAAGTTGTTAAAGGTCGGGCACATTCGAGAAGTCTAATTCCCAACCTGGTTGGCAAATGTTGTATTGGTCCCTAAGCCTGAGGGTAAATGGCGGGTTTGTATTAATTTTTAAGACTTAAATAAAGTTTGCCCTAAAGACTGTTACCTTTTACCTCGCATTAATCAACTGGTAGATTTAACTTTCGGCTGTAAGTTTATTTCAATGTTGGATGCATATCAGGATATTGCCAGGTACCTCTTGCTCTAGAGGATAAGGAGAAAATAAGTTTTGTAATTGCGGATGGTACTTATTGCATGATGGATAAGGTGTTCCGACATCAGATTGGGTGGAATATCGACGTTTATGTTGATGACATCCTGGTCAAGACGAAGAAAGGGAAAAACGTAATTGCCGATTTAGGGGAGACGTTTGCTACCCTAAGGGCTAATCGACTAAAGCTGAATCCAGCTAAATGTTTATTCGAGGAAAAAGGTGGCAAGTTCCTCAGATACATGGTAACAGAAAGAGAAACTGAAGCGAATGCTGAGAAGGTGCAGACGATTCTTAATATTCCATCTCCAAGTAACTCAAAGAAGTTCAGCAGCTTAATAGAAGGATTACAGCCCTATCTCGGTTCATATCTCGGTTAGCCGACAGAACTCTGTCTTTCTTCAAAATTTTAAGGAAAGCAGTCAGGCTCGAATGGGATGATCAATGCGAGAAGGCTATTATAGACTTAAAGACATACTTATCTAGACTCCCCACGCTATATAAGCCACTAGAAGGGGAGACACTTTTTGTCTACCTATCTACAACTGACCAAGTTGTAGGTTCTATGCTTATTTGCGAGGAGGGTAACATCCACTATCCTATATATTTCTTGGGGCATCTCCTTAAAGATGCAGAAACTCGTTATACTACTCTGGAGAAATTGGCGTATGCGCTAGTATTAACGGCACGGAGGTTGAGACCATATTTCCTGGCGCATCCCATTGTTGTATTTCAAAACGCCCTCACAAATCCGGAGGCCTCGGGGAGGTTGATTAAGTGGACCGTAGAGTTGAGTGAGTATGTAGTTGAATATCGGTCTCGAACAGCTATCAAGGCACAAGCTTTAGCAAACTTCATGCTCGAGGCAGTCCCAGTGCCCGAAGCCGGGGAGGCATGGAAAATTTATGTTGATGGTTCATCCAATCACAGATTAAGTGAAGTTGGAATTCTAATGCTTTCTCCTAGGGAAGATGTGTTGCAATTATTCATCCGACTCAAATTTCGAGTCATCAACAATGAAGTCGAGTGTGAGACAATTCTAGTTGGGCTATAAGCAGCCAAGTAGGTAAGGGTCACTCGAGTTATATTATATTCGGACTCTCAACTAGTGATCCAACAGCTCGAAGGAGATTTTGAAGCTCGGAATGAGTGCCTACAGAGGTATGTAACTATATACAGGCAATGAAATCTTCCTTTACAAAAGTAACCCTACAGAAAGTATCTCAAGTGGATAATGTCAAAGCGGATGAGCTAGCCAAGTTTGCAAGCTCTCTAGCATTATGGACGTTGGAGGAGCCTATCACCCAGGAGGAGGTCATGACCCAGATAGATGGAGAATCTATTGATGCTGAATTACCTGACTAGAGATAACCCTATGTGGAGTTCTTACACAATGGAACAATACCAGCAAGTGGTGAACAGGTTCAACTTTTTTGTCGCAGGGCCCTGGATTCATGCTGGTTAGAGAGCAACTTTATAAAAGAGTGTTTGTCCGGCCATTGTTCAAGTGTATCGGTCCCGGGGACGTTGAATATATTATGCGAGAAGTTCATGAAGGCATATGTGGATGTCACATTGGGGGCGGTCGATGGCGAGGAAGATTATTCTGGCTGAGTACTTTTGGCCCATATTACAGGCAGATGCTAACAAGTTCGTTGTCAGATGTAATGCTTGTCAAAAGCATCAACATATTGCTCATCGACCAACGGAGCTACTGCGAGCCTCTACTATCTCTTGTCCCTTTGATCAGTGGGGAATGGACATAGTAGGTCCTTTCCCGACGGGACCACAATAGAAAAAGTTCCTATTGGTACTAGTGGATTACTTCTTCAAATGGGTAGAGGTCGAGCTGCTCCTCCAAATTACGGAGGTCGTCATGATAAAAGTCTTATGGAAAGATATAGTCTTTAGGTATGGAATTCCTCATAAATTGGTGTCTGATAATGGTAGACAATTTGCAGGTTGCAAGCTTAGAGAGTGGTGTGAAGGGCTAGGTATTCGTCAGACATTCACTTCAGTTGTTTATCCACAAAGTAACGGCTAGGCCAAATTTGCCAACCAGGAAATAATCAGGGGGCTCAAGATAAAATTGGACCATGTCGAGGGTAGTTGGGTTGAAGATCTCCTAAGTGTCTGATGGTCTCATCATACCACTCCCAAAGTAGGGACTGGACAAAGTCCTTTTAATCTAGTCTATGGCGTGGAGGCAGTAATCCCTATTGAGGTAGGCGATGAATTAACTCAACGACAACTCTACAATAAGGAGAATAACGACCAAGAGCAACTATTTGATCTAGACTTGATGACAGAGGTGCGTGACAAAGCAGTCGCCCGACTAGCTGCGTACCACCAACGCATGCGATAAGTCTACAACCGCTAAGTGATCCCCCAAACTTTGTAGGTTGGAGATCGGGTGTGGAAAAGGATCAAGGCGGTTAGAGATGTTGGGAAGCTTGAACCTCAATGGAGTGGTTCTTACACGATTATCGAAAAACTTGTGAGTGACAGTTATTATTTGCAAGATGCCGACGGCAAAGACTAGAGTGGCCATGGAATACGAATCACCTCCAACCTTATCGCATCTAATAAGTCAACCGTGTAACACATGTGCCTGTAAACATATTTGTATTCTCTTAGAGTTTGATCAATTAAAGGAATAGGAGAAATGTCGCGTCTAAAGCCAAATGGAGGTGTAAAGATGTCCATCCGAGAGCAACCCAAGTTCCTACCATCTTGTGGTGCTGAGGATAGGATGCCCAAGGTGTGCAGACCAGGCTAAGGCACTGAGGATGCCCAGTCGGGAGCACCTAAGTTCTTACTATTTTGTGGTGCCGAGGATGCCCAAGGTGTGTAGACTAGGCCGAGGCGGTGAGAATGCCCGACCAGGAGCAACCCAAGTTCCTATTATCTTATGGTGCGAAGGATATCTAAGGTGTGTAGACTTGGCCGAGGCGTTGAGGATGCCCGGTTGGGAGCATCCCAAGTTCCTACTATCTTGTGGTGACGAGGATGCCCAAGGTGTGTAGACCTGGCCGAGCCGCTGAAGATGTTCGGTCGGGAGCAGCCCAAGTTTCTACCATATTGTGGTGCCGAGGATGTCTAAGGTGTGTAGACCTGGTCGAGACGCTATGGATGCCTGGCCGGGAGCAACCCAAGTTCCTACCATCTTGTGGTGTCGAGGATGCCCAAGGTGTGTAAACCTGGCCGAGGCGCTGAGGATGCCCGACTGGGAGCAACCCAAGTTTCTACCATTTTGTGGTGCCGAGGATACCCAAGGTGTGTAGACCTAGACAAGGCGTTGAAGATGCTCGGCCGAGAGCAACCCAAGTTCCTATAATCTTGTGGTGTCAAGGATGCCCAAGGTGTTTAAACCTGGCCGAGGCGCTGTGGATGCCCGGTCGAGAGCAACCCAAGTTCCTACCATATTGTGGTGCCGAGGATGCCCAAGGGTGTAGATCTATCTGAAGCGCTGAGGATGCCCAGCCGGGAGCAGCCCAAGTTCCTACTATCTTGTGGTGTCGATGATGCCCAAGGTGTGTAGATTTGACCAAGGCACGGAGGATGCCCGACCGAGAGTAGCCTAAGTTCCTACTATCTTGTGGTACCAAGGATGCTCAATGTGTGTAGACCTGGCTGAGGCGCTGAGGATGCCCGCCCGGGAGCAACCCAAGTTCTTACCATCTTATGGTGCCAAGGATGCCCAAGGTGTGTAGACCTGGCCGAAGCACTGAAGATGCTCGATCGAGAGCAGCCCAAGTTCCTACAATCTTGTAGTGTTGAGGATGCCCAACGTGTATAAACCTGGTCGAGGAGCTATGGATGCCCGGTCGAGAGCAGTCCAAGTTCCTACCATCTTGTGGTGTCGAGGATGCCCAACGTCTATAGACTTGGCCGAGGCGCTGAGGATGCCCGGCCGAGAGCAGCCAAGTTCCTACCCTCTATTTCAGCCCGACGGGATTCTTCGCTGGCCTTGTAGCCCTCTAATTCTTGTAGAGCCCGATCACGATCAGATTTTATCTCTTGAATCTAGGTCATCATCCTATCTTGGGCAGTGAGCGATTCTTGTAGTTGCTCCCGGACTATCGCCAAACAAGATTCAGCTCGGGAGAGACTTTCCTTTTGATCAGATATGTAACCGACAACTGCCTTCAGTTCTATGTCATTTTTGGTTAGTTGGGTTGCCTGCTCTTTGATCTGACCATGGAGCTTCTCCTTGGATGACTCGAGAAGACGATTGTCCTCCTTTAGTTTAGCCTCCCGAGCTTGGAGTTGCTCCCTCTCTTGCTCCAACTGAGCCACGCCCACCGAGAGAGATATAGTTCTCTCTGACAAAAGACATTCTTGATGGCGGACACTATTTAAGTTTGACTCCAAAGCTAGGAAGTTGTCTGCCGAATGCTCCAACTTGGCCCGGAGGTCTCGGGAAACCTCAGTCTGCAGTTGACATTCCCTCTGAACTCGATGTCCCTCCGCCTCTAACCCGGCTACTTGCTACCACAATGCCTCGACCTCTTGCTCAGGAAGCATCCGGTGGCCCAGGAGCAGGCATTCAGATGTGGCCTAATACAATAAGCCACACAAGTTAAAAAACGGAGATGATAAGGAAAAACAAATGGAATTATACCTGTATAAGGGACTCGTACAGCCTAACGACTACCCCGGCTGAGGTTGCACCCCTGTGGGAAGTGATGTGCTCCTCGGCTCGCTACCTCATTGCCTCCCAGCTCCTCGGAGAGGGCATGTCGGAGGTAGCGTCGAAGCGGCGGGCGGGAAGAATCACTAGGCGAATCTCCTTAAAGGGCATGATGGAGGACCTGGAGCGCCGTCGTCTGTGCTCGAGGATACCTCCTCCGATGGGTGACTCTCCCACGGTATCTCCTTAAGCTCTATCGGCTGGGGCCCAAGCGTTGTCGCCTTCTCGGCGGCCTGTACCTTTCGGCGAAGGCGGGCACTTGTAAGCTCTAGTTCTTCAAACCGAATCTCTTGACTTTGGGTTGAGCGTCCCAGGCAAGGGAAGAACGGAGTGGACTTCCCCAGAGGATAGCCCAATCTCCCCTTCAGACTCCGCAATAAACGATGTCGTCCTCCTGTGGCATTTGGAAAGAGGAAGGGTATCTATCCTCTTCATCCTCGAAGACGCGGAGGGGAGCTTGAGTCGATGGAGTCTTCCTCTTTTGAGCTACAGGAGGAGCTTGGGGCTTTTGATGGAATACAGGGAGCTCGTTCTCTTCCTCCTCCTCGGTGGGAACAATAAGCTATCTTCGCTTAGCAGGTGAAGGGCTCCCCAATTGAGTTGGCTCTACTACTGATGCAGGGACCAGAGTCAGTGATTCATTGTCCCCTTATGCCCCGGCAAGGGAGCAGGGGGGTCAACCTCTTGGGCAATAAACGTCTCAGCTGCAAGAAGCTCCTGACTTTGAGTCTTCTCAGAGTCTTCCGCAGGATCAGCCAGGGGGTCCGCAGGAGCTGGGGAAGGAGTAAGTGTCTTCTTGTCTGCAAGCTCCCACTTGAGAAGCATGCTCATGGAGCGAGCGAGCATGATGGCTTCTGCAAAACAAAAATAAAAGAACATCAATTAGTATAAACAGACATTTAATAAAATAGTACACTTACTGAGGTCGCGGCCAAGGTGTTGGGGCAATCTATAGTCCAGAGTGACCATATGTTTTGATGTTTGGCCAAAGAGTTTAAGTTAGATTTACCCTTGTGTTCTAATATGTGTATGTGAGTGTGTAGGTTTACAAGTTACACATATTGACTTAGCTGGACAGCTTCGGGTATGGTGAAGGGTGGCATGGAGGCAAGCCGTGAGCTTATGTGCACCCGAGGAACCATGGATAGCATGGACGATGAGCCGAGGGACGCGGACTTCGAGACATGCGTGAAGGATGGCATGGAGGCAAGTCGAGGGCTTGCGTGTGCATTTGAGGGACGGGAGCCAAAGATGAAGAAGGTGCGAAGGCAACAATCGAGGCTGTTGGTGAGGAGTCAGCTGAGTTGTGAGGGTACGAGTGCTGAGGGAATGTACTCGGGGAAATCCTAGGGGTCGAGTGCTGAGGGAATTGTACTCGGGAAGGGAAAAACCTAGGTGGCAGTCGACTGGGCCCCAGGCAGTCGATTGATAAAAGTGGCAGAAAGATCAGTTGACTGCTATGGGGGCAGTCGAATGGTAGCAGCCAGAATTTGAACGTTGGGCTTGCAACGGTCGAATTTGAGTGGGGGTAGTCGACTGCCCTGGGAGCAGTCGACTGGTGGTGGCCAAAACAAAGGTAAGCTCTATTTAAAAGGGTTTTGTTTTAGCTGGGACTCTTGACAAATTTGGTTTTGGTTAAAGGCCAAATAGTAGTCTTTGTGCTTAGGAAGTGTGTCCGAGTTTGTGGCGAGGTTTCTCCACCCACAAAGAGCTACACGAGCTAGCCGAAGGGTAGGGGAGTGATCCACCGAAGGATCAAGGGATCGTCCACCTTACGGACTGCCATGGAGTAGGAGTGTCATCTCCGAACCACGTAAATAGAAAAGCTATTCACCTCCCCCCTCTAGCTTGTCGAACACGATCTAACACAAGGCTGGTGGCCATGGGGCTAATCCTGGCCTAATACAGAGGTTCTTCGCATTGATCCATGTTTGGGTCGTGGAACTCCATTCCAGTCAAAATGCTCCTGGCCCACTGGTACCTCTGATCTTGCTAGAAGTCACCCATTTCTGGAGGAGGAGTTAAGTCTTCCCGCCAGCGAGTCGGGCAGAAGGGTCACTCGAAAAGCTTGATAAAGAAGAAACACTCCTCCCAACCCTTGTGGGAAGAATGGAGACCACCTAGGAATATATGGTTGGAGCGAGCGGTAAAACTAAAAGCCCCTCTAGATGCAAGGCTTGGAAGGAAAAAATAATGGAAAAAATGGGGAGGGAGGTTAAGGGTATCCCGAACAACTTGAACAAAATAAATGCCCCGCCCATGTGAGCTAAGGAGTTCGGAGCCATTTGGTGAAAAGGAATGTCAAAATATTGGGAGATGACCATAAAGAAAGGAAGGATTGGGAAACGAAGACTAAACTCTACTTGACATAGAAAACAATTTGTAAAACCCTAAGAGAGGTTCCACAGGAGATTGGTCGAGCAAAGGAGCCATAACTTCAAGGTCCGTCGGGATGCCATAGGTTTCATAGGCGACTCTCAGGGCACTGGGTTTAACCCTTGAGGATGTGACCTCATACCACTCCGGTTGATAAGTCTGCTCCCCCGTGGGTTCTTCCTTCTTGATCTTCCCTTTCTTTGCCTCCCCACTCTTACCCATTGTCTTAAAGAAGATAAGTAGGTGATGGAGGAAGGAGAGGAGGACTGGTGAGACTTACGCAAAAAGAAGGGACTTTGGCGAGAGGAGACAGAAGTCATGAGCTCTGATGGTCGGCGGTGCAATAAGGCGGAAGACCACCTCCATTCCCCCTTTTTATAAGGGAGGGGCGACGATGAGGCGAAGAGATGGATGCACGACGCGTGAATGAGAGCTAATCACAAATATCGAGGCATTGCAGCTCATTATAGCCGCTGGTTGGTATGACTCGACTAAGCACATCAAAGGAAGAGTGCGTCGAGGGGATACCACCGCGTGGTGGTAGGGATGGAAATAGGCCAGGCGGCCTGTCAGGGGCCTGTGGCCTAGCCTATATTTGGCCTGGCTTGACCTGACCTTTTTAAAAATAAAATAATTATCAGGTCTTTTTAAAAGCCTGTTTTTCTTATCAGGCTAGGCCCAGGCTCAATATAAAGCCTATGAGGCCTGACAGGCCGGCCTGAGCCTGTTAAAATTACATTATACAAACCTGTTAAAATTACATTATACAAATTGTCAAAATAGAGATTTGATCCTTAGACCTCTACAAGCAAACTCATATCTATATAGGGATGGAAATAGGCCAGGCGACCTGTCAGGGGCCTGTGGCCTGGCCTGTATTTGGCCTGGCCTGGCCTGGCCTGTTAAAAATTAAAATAATAAATAGGCTATTTTGAAAGCCTGTTTTGCTTATCAGGCCAGGCCCAGGCTCAATATAAAGCCTATAAAGCCTGACAGGCCGGCCTGGGCCTGTTAAATATGTATTCTATAAATTAATAAATATTAAAATATAATGTAAATGTAGGGATGGTAGGGTTTGATCCCTGGACGCCGGAGTAAGCAAATACCTATTCACACTCACCTAACCACCAGATCAGTGCACCATTGCTTCAAATTTGACAACAATTGTATATTTGTATGCTACACAGAGAGTGCTGAATATTTGATTAAACATTTGTAAGCAATTCTGAAAAATCAGCTTAATCTAAAATCTTTGATGTTTTCTTATCCAAAATCAGAATATCTGTATCAGAATATTGAATAGGCTTTGTAAACAGGCCACAGGCCAGGCCAGGCTATTGAACAGGTCAGGCTCAGGCCTAAAATAAAGCCTATAACAGGCCACAGGCCAGGCTCAGGCCTGTTTGCTATTATACAGGCCTGGCCTGTTAAGGTAAAAGCCTGGCCTGGCCTGGCCTGTTTCCATCCCTATATCTATACCCTACTAACCAACACACTACAAATCTATTTTCGTTATATTATACATATTTTATATATTTACTTTTGAAGGTACATATATATTTATGGTATTTTTAACTAATTTGTTAAATTAGTATTTTGGATAATCGAATATTCGAATTGAATTATTATATTTTATATATTAGAAGCATTTTGGATAATCAAATTAAATTATAGGCTTTGTAAACAGGCCACAGGCCAGACCAAACTATTGAACAGGTCAGGCTCAGGCCTAGAATAAAGCCTATGACAGGTCAGGCTCAGGCCAGTTTGCTATTATACAGGCCTGTCCTATTAAGGTAAAAGTCTGGTTTGGCCTGGCCTGGCCTGTTTCCATCCCTACGTGGCATCAATTGCTTGCAAGAAAAATCTCCCGTCATTAATACACCCCATGTGCCCTTAATAGCTGATTGACAGTCATCATTACAGGGCATCGAGACTCGTGCAAACCCTTGGGACAGATTCAAATAATCGCTTCGGGTGGGGGGGGGGGGGGGGGTGGAGGGCGGCGGCGAATGTTTAGATTCCTATAATCTGAAAAGTCGTTAAGGAATAAGAAATGGTAATTGTACATTGTACATATACTTCGTCCTCTCATTGCTCCACAAGTCCAATCAGTCAGACCAACTTCCTTCGATTAGACTTGAAGGGGGGACTTGTGATCGGGATAAGTAGCCCAAGTTGAACACGTGGCGCGAGAGAGTCGTGTGGCATGACTAGCCAGGTTGGAATACATGAGGTTAGCTCAGGAAGGAGAGTCCCTAAGACCAACTCAGGAGAAAGTCTCCGAGACTAGCCCGGGAAGGAGAGTCCCCGAGACCAATTCAGGAGAAGGTCCCCGAAACCAGACCGGGAGAAGGTCACGAAACCAGCCCGGGAAGGTGAATCCCTGAGACTGGCTCGGGAGAGTGGAGCCCAAAGAGCAGCTCGAGGAGGAGAAAATAGATTAGGAGAAGTTTACCATTGGCTATGATAATAACATACTCAATACTTATGGCGACGATTTCGAGCACCTCCTCCCCATAATAGGAAAGCCGACAAGTAGTTATGACCTGTAACGTATGATAATAATAGACTTGATGTGTGTAATGGTCGTTATCGTCATCCTTCAGAGGACGACAACTGTCGAACAACCATGGACCATTAAACGTGGGAGTAAGGGAGGCAGTTACAGGGACGTGAAGGCGCTCGAAGGATGGACATCAAGTCTATAAGATGTTTCGGCACCCAGGTAAAGGGGCTCTCGCTTTCTCTCTGAAAAACTTTGATGTTCTTATTCTCCTCACTCCTTCTTCCTACTAGAAGAATTTCTGATTTGAGCATTGGAGAGGGCTTTGTTGGAATTCCTTCCTCCGTATTCCCTTAACACTCGTGTTAATCTTGCAGGGGTCGACGTCCTCTCTTGTCGTCACTCCAAGCTATGTAGTGATGACTTGCCATCTCCGTTGTTCGCTTTTGGAACATATAATAAACTAGAGTATATAATATATTATAATTTTATATAACATGTGTTATTTTATGTACTTATTTATTATGATTTTAAATATTTATATATAAAACACATTATATGAAAACATGAAACCGCAGTATATTTAATAGTGCAACGTAATAAAGACTTAATATTTGTGTTATAAATATTAGAGGAAATAATTTAATTATTAAAATAATAGATTTGACATATTAAAGAAAATAATTTATTGTGTAATTATTTAATTTTTTTATAAATATTCTGAAATAATTACAAATTTCATAGATTAGACAAATAATTAATTTTAAAATATTTTATTAATTATTTGCTATAATTGGGAAATCAACCCGATCTCATACAATTATATATATATCTCACCTTTACGAGGAATAAAGATAAGTTATTATTTTGAATTTCACACGGTATCAGAGTCATGACTCTAACCTATTTTCTCTCTCTTTCAAAAATCTTTCTATGACTTTCGAAGACTTCTCTACATCTTCCATTACTTATACTACCAGTCAAAATCCACTAGAATTAAATAGTTCTCTTGTTGCTATCAACACTACAAACATCACAAAGTTGACCACCTCCAACTGCATCACGTGGAGCCTCCAAATTCGAAGTCTACTAGAAAGATATGATCTTTATGATTTTCTTGACGGTTCTCATCCGAGTCCTGCAACGACAATTATTGTTAATGGTAACTTAATTGCAAATTTTGCCTACTCAACATGGAAGTGACAGAATCGCCTTCTTTTCAGCACACTCCTTGGTGCAATCTCTCTGTCCATCGAACCTCTTCTTGCCTGTACTATTACTTCTCGTGAGGCTTGGACTACGTTGGCTAATACCTATACAAAACCGTCTTGTGGTCACATCAAACAAATTAAGGATCAATTGAAGAATTGTGTCATGAGTTCCAAGACGATCTTTGAGTATATGCAATTCATCAAAAATCGAGTTGACGAACTTGCACTTCTAGGAAAACATGTTGACAATGAAGATATCATTGATAATATTCTTGATGGTCTTGGGAAGGAATACAAAGGAATTATTGATGCAGTTAATGCTCGTGAAACATCTATCTCATTTGATAAAATTGAAAAACTCATCAATAATGAGGCATCTATCCAACAATTGCAAGCATCAACATCACCCTTTCTGCCCACTGCCAATCCTATCAATCAACACAATCAATCGTGGTGACCATCTCCTCCTTCTTAGCGCCCTTCCATAACAGTCGTTCATAATCAAAGATAACAATCCAATGTCATCAGTCTACAATATTTGTGTCTTACTCGTCTTGTTATTGCATATACAGTTAACAAGTTGTCTCAGTTCATGCATCGACCTACTACTGATCATTGGAATGCTGTCTAATGCTTGCTTCGCTACCTTTCTGGTGAGCTAATCATGGTCTAGCCTTGCGCGGTCAAATGGTACTTTCTCTTCAAGCTTTTTCAGATGCTGATTGGGTTGGCAATAAGGATAACTACACCTCCACTAGTGCTTATATTGTGTATTTGATAGCAATCCCATATCATGGTCCTCTAAGAAACAACATGTTAAATACTGATTTTTAGGGGTGGATTTAAAAATTAGGGGCCTTGTTGGGAATATAAAAATTTGAAGGGGTTGTTTGCAAAAACACCAAAAATTAAGTTATAAAACCTAACTCTCTCTCATTAACTCCCTCATCTCCCCTCTTTGTCGTTTCCCTTCTCTGCCTCGACGTCGAGCCCTAGCCGACACTCGACGCTGCAGCGAGGGACGCCGTCGCCGCGCTCTCTGTTCTTCTTCTCCTCCTTGTTCTTCTTCTTTGTCTGGTTCAGCGCACACGAAGGAGGAGCCGAGTGTCTGGTCTCCCATCTTCGTGGTTCTCCGTCCTCTTCTCTTCGTGTGAACAAACCGGCAGTCATCTTCCCTCGTGCAAGACCATAGCCAACGTCGCTGCCGTGAGTCGACGAAGCGCTGTTTGGTTTTGTTTTCCGTCCTTGGCTTTTCTCTCCGGCCGAAATCAAGGTAAGGGTTGGATTTTCTTTTAGTGGTCAGAGGACTTGTTTGCTTCTGCAACTCATCCTTGCTAATTTGGAATAGCACAAAGAAACAAGGAAGTAATTAATCAATTTCTGTTTCTTTCTGCTGCAAATTAAACTTGCAATCTTCCTTTTACTTTGTCCTTAATTTTATTGTGTTGTCTCCATTAGTGAATGAAATGAAAACCCTACTTTATTCATGGTGATCTCATTACATGGGTTCGAAGTCAGTAAGGGTGATTCAATATTTTGGGAACTGTGTTCTATTTTCCTTGTATTGGTTGTGAGCTTGAATGATATGAATTAGTTGTTTTGATCAATTATGCATACAACATGGTGTTCTAATGAGTAAGGATTGGTAGTTAGTTTATGGAAGCCACTGTGAAGTGTAATAATTAGGGTAAGAAATCAATTGGGATTCTTGAAGGTTAAATATGTGTTGTTGATTTGTTAGGATTGCATGATGGGTTAAATCGGGGACTAATCGATGTATATTAATTAAGACTTGTCCTAATTGTATCTGGTATTTTGTGGGGTAGTTTAATCAATTGTGAAAGATAGATACAATTGAATAAAAAGATGTTGTAATTATGGTTGGCCTTAATTTTGTTTATATTTGATTTAACTAATTTATTTAATTTTTATAATTAGTTAAACTTATGTATTGATTCAGGACCTTGAATTTGGACTCGTTTGGTTGATCGCGGAAGGTCCTCGTTTACGAAATTCTTCAATTAAGGTGGGCACTTCTCCTTTGTACTCGAGTAGTTTCTTTTACCTTAAAGCATGACTATTTTATGTCTAATAGGTTGTTTGACCTTATTCCTTGTTGTTTGTTATTTTAACATTGTCGTTGATATTTTTTTCTTCGTTGATCTTCGAGTATTCCAAATTCGTATATGTACAGTCCTCTGTTGGTTTTCTGTTCTGTAAAGTGTCGCTTGTACGCGAGTACTTAGAAGTCCATTAAACAGAATTAGGTTTATTTGGCATTAGAAATATCCTACCTAGTAGTGTAGGCGCATAATCGTTGGTTTTCGATTTCTGGTTGGTTGTATCGTTTACTTGTTGGATTTTGGTTGCATCGTTGTTTCTCCGGTTGTTTGTGCATCTTGTAGCATGCACCATATCTGCACGTTGCATACTAACGATTGTTGGACTTCCATATGGTTAAGCTGTCGTTAGTCATTTTGTTGCTCGATTCACTCAATCACTTATTGTCGTGGTAGTTGTTAGAGTGCGAGCAACTATCCTGTTATGCCACACATGTTGCAGCTGTAGGTAAGCAGTGACACCCTCACCGTTGTTTTCGAGGGATATTAGAGCTGTTGGTGACTCCCCCTATGTATCAGGGTTTTTGGAGTAGTTGGCACCCCAGCATCCTGTCCACTCAACCACACCTTTTTTGGTATTCGTTGGAGTGCGTACAGTTGTCACAACCCTACCCCACTTGGTCACACAGATGGGATGTGTTGGCGGCTTGACTGGCGTCAAGGGTGACACTAGGGATGGAAACAGGCCAGGCCAGGCCAGGCTTTCACCTTAACAGGCCAGGCCTGTATAATAGCAAACAGGCCTGAGCCTGGCCTGTGGCCTGTTATAGGCTTTATTTTAGGCCTGAGCCTGACCTGTTCAATAGCCTGGCCTGGCCTGTGGCCTGTTTACAAAGCCTATTCAATATTCTGATACAGATATTCCGATTTTGGATAAGAAAACATCAAAGATTTTAGATTAAGCTGATTTTTCAGAATTGCTTACAAATGTTTAATCAAATATTCAGCACTCTCTGTGTAGCATACAAATATACAATTGTTGTCAAATTTGAAGCAATGGTGCACTGATCTGGTGGTTAGGTGAGTGTGAATAGGTATTTGCTTACTCCGGCATCCAGGGATCAAACCCTACCATCCCTACATTTACATTATATTTTAATATTTATTAATTTATAGAATACATATTTAACAGGCCCAGGCCGGCCTGTCAGGCTTTATAGGCTTTATATTGAGCCTGGGCCTGGCCTGATAAGCAAAACAGGCTTTCAAAATGGCCTATTTATTATTTTAATTTTTAACAGGCCAGGCCAAATACAGGCCAGGCCACAGGCCCCTGACAGGCCGCCTGGCCTATTTCCATCCCTAGGTGACACATGTCATTGCATCATATGCATACGTATTTCATTTATGCATTTTCTTGTGATTGTTGCATTTATATGAGCTATGGTTGTTGCACTTGATTGACATGCATGTATATCTTAGTTTTATGGTTGTTGCATTGTTTTATATCTGCTTAGTTGTTATTCGGTTTTATAACATGTTGTTCTATATATGTTATGTATGTTTAGGTGTTCTTATATTCCTTATGGACTGTACCCTGTTGGTTCTCTATTTATTTTACCTTTTGTTATGTTATGCTTATTGTCTACTCACATACCCGCGAGTCCGCCCGGACCCACCACCCCTGCTTTCTCTTTTTGTTTCAGATAGCAGGTAGTTGCGTTTCTTGGAGCCAAGAGAGGATCCAGTCGTCAGTCCCTCAGTCCCACTGTGTCGGTTTGGTTTGGTTTGATTTAATGTCTGATTTATTTTCGCAGTTATTTTTATTTGTCAAGTATCGGTTTGGTTTTGTCGTTATTACTGGTATGTAGACTTTCTTTATGTTAATGATGGTTGAGTCATCCATTTATTTTGTTTCGATATAAACTGCGTGGATGTGTCTTATTTATTATTGTGATGTTAGCTGCTTGTGGCTGAGTTATATTGGTGGTGAGTTATGTATATTTGCCCCATCTTGTCCGCCATACAAGTGAGATGCTGCCCGATTTTCGAGTAAGCATGTGTCTCTAGGGTCGTGACACAAAACACGGTTGCACGCTCCTCCACTGAAGTTGAATACCGTTCAGTTGCTGCTACAGCTGCTGAGTTATAGTGGTTCTGTTCTCTTCTGACTGAACTTGATGTTCATATTCCCACTGCTCCGGTTATCTATTGTGATAATATTGGTGCAATTCACTTTTGTTCCAATCCCATCTTCCATTCGCGCATGAAGCACATTGTAATTGATTATTATTTTATTAGGGATCAAGTACAAAGTGTAGCTTTAAGTGTCACTCATGTCTCCTCAGAAGATCAATTAGCCGATGTCTTGACTAAGCCCTTCCACGGACTCATTTTCAATTCATAAAGACCAAGATTGGAATCTCCAATGGAGCTCCATCTTCAGGGGCATATTGGAGCAAATAATTCATTATGTAATTATTAATTTCTTATAATGGATTTGACATATTAGAGGAAATAATTCATTACGTAATTATTTAGTTTTTTATAATGGCTCTGTAAATATTATGAAATAATTACAAATCTCATAGATTAGACAAATAATTAGTTTTAGAATATTTTATTAATTATTTTCTATAATTGAAAAATTAACCCGATTTTATACTTATATATATATCTCACTTTTATGAGGAATAAAAATAAGTTATTATTTTGAATTTCACAATAGAGTCCATAATTTTTAGAAGTGCAATCAAGTTGAGCCTAGTCAAGTTTGATTAATCCAAGTTTGTTGATTTATTCTGATTGTTTATCAAACAAATTGTTTGATTTTGGAGCCGACTCAAGTCTATTTAAGGCCTTAGGCAAAAAAAAAATGTCTTGACATTGTTTAAAAAAAATTTCACTCACCCTTTTTTCATTTAGACTTGAGGCACAATAAATTTAGCTAAAAACAAGTATATTCAGAATTGTTTAAAATTAAAAAAGATAGAAGTATGTCTAATTATTCAAAAAAAAAACAACCCTTACAAAAATGAATAAATGAAATGGGACAATAATAAAAAGAACCATACTCCATTCCTCAACTCATCATTATCCACAAATCACAAAAAAAAATACATAAATAAAAAATACATATATAAAATAACAAAACTAAATGAAATCCCTAGAAAATGAAGATCACGGTGAGATCGAACTGGCTATTATAATTTATCAACAACTAAATGAGTCATCATCTAAACTAGAATAATTGTAAAGGATAGAATGAGGACAAAAGGGAAATCAAAAAATTTATAACTGTAAATACATATAAATAAAAAAACTTAATGTCTATCAAGAAAGCGAAATGGTAGAGATATCTAACATGCTATTACTAAAAAATAATAAAATCATCTATTTCGATCAGACATAATATAGACGAGTACATCAGTATTTGAACTTAATCAAGGAACATAATACTACCAACCATATCAATATAATAGTATTAGAGGTAGTTTCTCTTGCCCAATCTTAATGAGCAAGAAAAATACAGAAAGGATGAGTTGGACAAGTTAAGGGGGGGGGGGGACTCAAAAAAGTAGGATTAACATTTTAATTTTGCTTGTATGAATAAAAAAATTCTTATTGATTAGAGGATAAAGCGACACCAACGAAAAAAATATAATGAGAGAGGTTAGTATTGAGAGATATGGAAGAGTGATAGAGAGATCTTACAAATGACATACATAATTAAAAATATATTTAAGATATTAAAAATGAAAAAGCCCTTTTGGCTCTATTCATTGGAATCATCACTTAGATCTTTACAAAATCTGAAGTTTTGATAAAAAAAATAAGATCACTCAAATTTTTTTTCTATGTGGGCCCTATTCTTTTTCATTATTTTAAAAAGATAATAAAAATATATTTAATATATTAAAAATAATAGGCTTTAATATATATTGGGGCTCTAGGCATAGGTCTTAATGGTCTATGTCTAAAAACGACACCGTTTGAGTTTGACATTTTTTTCTCCCAGCGTAACTAGAAATACTATTATCTTATCATTTAATTAAATAATAATTTAATAAATAAAAAGTATATTTTAAAACAAATTTAATACTATAGAATAATTCTGTAGGTAAAAGGTTAAGGCCCTGGCTGGACACATGGGGCTGAACAAACATATTGGTGTACATGATAAAACTGTACATTATTGACGTGTAAAATAGGATGAATTGAATGTCTCACGTAAAATTGGACAAGTCACAACGATCCGTTCTTCATGCGTGGAATGAAACATTATTGTTACGGTGCAATGACGATTATGTCCTCTAATTAAGCATCCTCAACTATAGCACCATGTAGAATTTTTTTACCAATGATATAATAAATTTAAGAAAGTTGAACATTTGAATGAATTTTTATGAATAAAAATTTTCGTATCGAGCCGACTAAGGGCATCCGTAATGATTTAACATCTTTACGTTATAACATCTACCACCTCATAAAAAGTATATGATCTACATGTCATATATACATTAATATTAACATCTTCGTTCTCTCGTATATTTTTAACATTTAACATCTATTATTTATAGAGTCCACATACCATATATATATTATTTCACATACATATTCTTTATTTTCAATTTCACTTGTCAATTAAAATGATTATTATTTAAAATAAATAATAATAATAATTTTAAATATATTCATTATTATTTAAAATTAAAATATTATTATAAATTCAAAATGAAAAAGTACAACATAAAAAAAAAATACATATAATTAAAAAATAACATATAAATTAAACATAAAACGAAACTGTAAAATACTAATTAAAGGATTATTATTGTATTATGATCAAATATGTTTAACTAAGTCGATACGAAATTGTGATATACATGACTGCCACGTAGTTGAGAATTTATCCGAAAATAATTATAAAATCCTCGATTAGCCTTTAACGCATGATTTCACATCGATATTAACATGCTACGTGTGTTCATGGAACGTTATAATGTCTGATGAATATATTCTTCTAGGTGCCTAACAATTGTGGAAGGAAGGAAGATAATGGCTACTTAAAGCAGAGTCGGTTTTTGAAAAAAATGGGTTTACTTTCTACTGGATTTTTTTTTTGGGGCTAAATACGTTTTGTACTATATTTTGATTTTGAATGTGTCATTGATTTAACGGATGATATTTTATAAATTTAATTAAAATGAAGCCATTGATCATTAATGAAATAAGGGAAAATTTGAGAAAACTCTCCATCATCAAACTCGGTTTTATATACACTTTCCAACCAAAAATTTCTTTGCATGCACTCCCTGATGGGATTGACAAGACAGTTTTGTATGTTATTTTTTTATCGGTATAAAAGAGTAAAAATTCAGTATAAATCGTAAAGATTTGAGTATAAATTGTTTGAGATTGAGTACTAATTTAAGAAATTTGAGTATTATTTGAAAAAATTTGAGTATACATTGTTTCAGTATATAGTAAAAATTTCAGTATATATTATCAAAATTTAAGTATGAATTGATTTAGATTGAGTATTATTTGAAAAAAAATTGAGTATAAAATTTAGAAATTTGAGTATGTGAGGTTGCATCCACCACATCAAGATTTTCATATGAGGGGTCACCGAAATTTTATACTAAATTTCTTAAATTAGTACTCAATCTTAAACAATTTATACTCAAATCTTTATAATATATGCTGAGTTTTCACTCTTTTATACTCACCACATTAAGATTTTCACATGAGGATCACCGAAACTTTATACTTAAATTTCTTAAATTAGTACTCAATCTCAAACAATTTATACTCAATTCTTTACAATGTATATTGAATTTTCACTCTTTTATACTCAATCCATCAGAGAGTGAATGTAAAAAATTTATCAAGTGGGTAGTACATGCAAAAACAAATTTAAGATTAGAGAGTTTTCTCCAATTAACACATGAAATAATTTATATTCAGAAACAATAATTATCATATTATTATTTGGGTCATCGATAGAATTAGATTCAGCTTCGCGAAGTTGGGCCCAAGTAGAAGTCGGGTCCATAGGACATTGGACGGTTCTGATTGATTGTTCGCGGGTTCCAAATGATCCTCCTCCGTTCCAATCAGGGCTCCGGTGATAACTACGTCGAAATGGCGGCCTACCTACGCTCCTCCTCTCGGGACTTCTTCCTCGCTGCGTAGGTTGGCGGAGCCAGGCGGCATCTAACAGCTCGCCCCCGGCAAGATCGTAAGCGTCGACTTCTTACGATCTGACTCATTGTGTAGATTTCCTTTCTTTGTGGATGTTTTGTTTTAATTCTTCATAGAGATTATGAGAAAGTGAACGTTGCTGGGATATTTTGGCTTTCCTCTCTGTTCTATGTTGTTTGATAGCTGAATTCAACTTTGGTGCCAATTCTGCTGGACTTCACTGTATCAGTCCGAAGTAACAAGCAACCATTTATGAATCTTAGTTTCTGTAAAAATGCTATCAAAAAGGTATTTTTGTGTTAGGTTAGTGAATCTAGACCATCGGTATCTTCTGTGTATAGTTAATATTGGTACATTATTTGGTTTACCTGTTGGATGTGTAATGCACAAGTTGAGGAAGAATGGGTATCATTGCCCATTCTCTTCCTCTTCCATCCATTATGTGCAATTAGAGCACACATTATGGAGGAAGGTGAAAAGCTTGGAAGGTGGAAAGCATGGAAGTTGAAAATCTTACCTTCTTCTCGTATATAAGTTTGCCCAAGGAATCCATCAGCACATAGAAAAAAAAGAAAGGAGTTCATCGCAAGAAGAGAACATTGAGGGATTTGGTTTGTGGCTATTGGAGAGCAACTCAATTCGTTTGTGATTGCTTTTCTGACAATAAGGAAAAGATCAAGATCTCCTATCGATCACCGTAAGTGTTTAATGTTTTGAATATGTATTTCATGCTAGAGATCTAATAGTCGTATCAGAGCACGTTAGACTTGTAAAAGCATGAAACTCTTGAAAGCATATCTGTTCACTATCGATCACTCCGTCGGGAAATCGCGATTGCACTTCGCGACAGTTTCCTCCTGAGCTGACGACATTAGGTAGTCGCAATTTCGACGGTTTCCCTCTGTTCACCTCGCTGGCCAGGCGATTGTGGCACCCGCCAGCGACCGTGTTTTTCACGGAGAAGAAATCGTGGTGATGACTGTCTCTGGGGTTGACTACCGCGACAGGTGATAGGCGATTGACTTTCGTGGCTAGAAAGCACTGGCAATCGCATCAGGAGATCGACGATCGATGGCGATGTAGCGGCGTGTGAGTCGTGCGACAGTAACTATTGTGGCGAAGAACAGTGTTTGAGAAGGTTTTAATCGATTAAAATAGAGTAATCGATTAAACTGAGAAAAAGTTTAATTTTAGAAAATTGAATAAAAAAACAAAAAAAAGCGGCACGTGAGAGAAAACCAAAGGTGAATTGATTACATTTTTTTTGTCGATTAAACATTTAAGTTTAATAAATTAAATATAATTTAATTGGTTTTCTCTCCACAACCCGGTCTGGTTCAATTGGTCTGAACTAGTATGGTCCAAATTAGACTTGGGTCTGACTTAAACCATTAGTTGATTTAACTAGATTAAGTTGGTTCAATCAAACCTGGTCTGGTTTAAACCATTAGTTGGTTTAACCATACCAGTTTGATCGAATCATAAACCGAATAAATTGGTTTAAACAATAGGACTGAGTCTAAATTAAATGGGCCTAGGTTAAACAATAACAATAGGATATCCAAATTGATCGGTCCAGTGCGTTAGTCAACTGTAGCTCCTCAAATAAAGATTTTTTTTTATTTGCTCGTGTGCTTTTTCTATGCATATGTGTGAATTGAAATGAACCGGTTTTGTTACTGGTTTGTTGATTTTGTATTGATAATATTATTTTTCAATTCCAGATGTGCGTGAGATATGCACCATGACCCGTCGCGATGAATGACGCAATGAGCTAATGGAGCAGATAGAGGAGGTTGACTATAGTTCGATTTTCGGAATCCAAGGAAATATGGGAAGTTTGGATCGACTATTTTGGAAACTCGAGCAGGAAGAGTTTCCAATCTTGGATGACTACAGAATTGGGGCATTGATTCGTTCGTTGCTAAGGCGTGCGAGGGAAGTTGCACACCATATATTGGGGCGCCATGAATGTCGTATCTCATATGCCGAGTTATGTAAGCAGCTACTTAGCCATGACTTTCTGGAGAATCTAGAAGATTCTGAGGAAGACCCAGAAGAGGGTTCCGAAGATCCTGAAGAGGATCCTGAAGAATTTGAGGAGGATCTAGAGGAAGATCCTGAAATATTTGCGGAAGATCCTGAAATGGTTGAGGAAAATCCTGAAATATTTGAGGAAGATCTTGAAATGTTTGAAGAAGATTCTGAAATATTCGAGGAAGATCTTGTAGAAACTTTAGAATATCCCGAAATTGGCCGATTTGAGATGAACGAGAGAGTGATGACCACTGCCTTAGTATTTTTTATTATGGAAGTGATATCAACTTATCTAGTTTATTAAATTTTGTTGTTATTGTCATTGTGTACGAACTAAATAAGCTCATTGAATAAAGTCATATAGTATAGACTGTTGTTATATACAAACAGTACTATATTTTAATGAAAAAGTTATGTTGTGTTAACTGACTTGAAAATGATCAGTTCATTTTTTGCAAATGATTAGTTCATTAGTTCATTTTTTATGGGATGTATATTATAGAATTGATCAATATTGATTAAATTGAATCATACGAATGATGAGTGGAAACGCAGTTACCACTTGATTTCGTAAACCAATTCAAATTTACATTAAGTCAATTATAAATTATGTACATATGATATATACTGAATTACTGAATAATATGTTTATTTATGATAAATCATAACAACTAAGAACATTATAGCCGAAGAGAAATTATATGGGGATAACTATAAAATATGACATCTTAATATATAATATGTTCTTGAGGAACAAGAACTTCTAGAGGCTATGAATCAGTTCATGGAAGAACCTGCTAATGGTTTAAACGACACAACATAAACTTGATCTTGATGCCTGTAAGGCATGGAAGAAAAATGATTCCATTGCTAAGAGGATATTGATTAGTTCAATGGTAGACAACCTGGTATTTGAGTATGAGCCATTACCATCACTCATGCTGTTTGGGTAGTCCTGAGAGAGAAATACAGTGGAGTTAGTTTAAGCAAGCTTCGCCAACTGACAATCAAGTTTGACAGTTGTAAAATGTGCCAGAATGTTACCATGGCCCAATATCTGAGGGAAATGGGTAATATGATTCAGGAGCTAAAGACTGATGGTCATGAGTTGACCGATGAACAACAAATTCAGGCAGTTATTCGTTCCCTTCCTAATTCTTGGAAATGATGAAATAGAACCTTACTCATAGTGAGAGTATCAAGACTTTCATTGATGTCTCACGCCATATTGAATTGGAGGCGGACAGAATAGAATCCACATGAATTTCTGAACAAGCTTTTATAGTCGAAGGTTATGGATCTAAGAATAAGAAAACATGGTTCAAGAAAGGAAAAGGTATGCGAAAAGAAGTTGGTGCTATTGTTGTGCAAGACCCAATCAAGAAGAAAGGAAAGAAGTATAGAAAGAAATCTAAAAGTAAGCTGACTTGCTATAACTGTGGTAAGAAGGACCACTTTGCTCGGGAATGTATTGAGCTGAAAAATATAGATTCATGTTTTTCTTTTCATGAGCATTATGTTGCTAGTTCAGTATTATTAGTTGATTCTTATCCTTTGTGGATTATAGATTTAGGAGCAACGAACCATATAGCTCGTGATCGAGCTACATACATGGAGTATCGTCGAGTACCAGTTGGCAATAAGTGGATATACGTGGGAAACAATGCAAGAATTGAAGTCAAAGGAATTGACCCTTGTAAACTCAACCTTCGTGGTGGACGTATCTTATTTCTGCATGATGTCCTGTATGCTCCTGAGATTCGAGGGAATCTGATTTCCGTTAATAATCTTCTTGAATTGGGTTGTTGTATGAACTTTTATAGTCGTTGTGTGGAACTGAAAATTAACTCTGTATTAATAGGATATGGTTATATATCGAATGGTTTCATGGTTCTTGATGTAGAACCAGATGTTAATTATGTAAATAATGGTTGTTTTTTAAATATTGCTCTTACTAGCGATGCTGATGTTAATGACGAAGTTTGACTGCTAGATTGGGATATATAGGACAAGAAAGAATGAATTGATTAGTTAGAAAGGGTTTACTTGACAATCGTGCTAAAGATAACTTATCTATATGTGAGCATTATCTTACTGGAAAAGTAACTAGAAAAATTATTTGGTAAGACTATTAGGATTGAATCACCATTGCAATTGATTCATTCCGATATTTGTGGTCTAATGAATGTGAAGGCTAGGCATGGAAGTTCTTATTTCATTATATTTATTGATGACTTCATGCGTTTTGGTCATGTGTATTTGATTTCTCATAAATTTGAAGTATTAGATTGCTTTAATCGTTATTTAAACGAAGTTGAGAATCAATTGGAATGTAAGGTTAAAATCTTTCGCACTGACCATTGAGGTGAATATTTGTCTGATCAGTTTAAGACAATATGTAATGAGAAGGGAATTATTAGATAGCTAACTATCCTGGAACTCCATAGCAAAATGGAGTTGCTGAAATAAGAAATTGAACTCTTCTCGAAATGGTTAGGTCGATGATGGCTCAAGCTAATTTATCTATTTTCTATTGTGGAGATGTATTATTAGTCGCAACCTACATACTTAGTTGAGTGCCTTCTAAGTTCCATCTATTTTATATGAACTTTGGGCAGACAGAAAATCAGATTTGAGTAATTTAAGACCTTGGGGGTCATCTACTTATATTCATGATAAAACTCACAAATATGAAAAATTAGGACCCAGAGGTAGAAAGTGTTTCTTTGTAAAATATTCTAATATCTCTAAGAGTTATGTTTTCATTGGTGAACAACAAGATGGAACCATCTCTGAAATAGAGTCACGAGATGTTATTTTTCTTGAAACTAGGTTCCCAACAAGAGGTAAAGTTGATAAAATGATTCCTTTATTTGCAATAGAGGAGGATACTGTTCCTTTATCAATAAATCAGAAATCACAGAGAATGCCTGAATTTAGTCAACCTAGTGGGAGTGAATTGCTTATGAATGAGTCAGTTTCTCAATAGTCTAATCTACGAAGTAGTCGTCAGATTATTCCTCGGAGAAGGTTTGGCATTGAGAATGAGACATTAATGATTCTCCCAATGGATGATGAGGAACCTCAAACAGTTGAGGAAGCATTGAAATGCTCGGTTAAGGAGAAATGGAAAGTTGCAATGGATGAAGAAATGAAGTCCATGAGAAAGAATCAAGTTTGAGATTTAGTCGAGAAGAGCTATTGAGAATAAATGGATTGTCAAAATTAAGAGGAAAGCGGATGGGTCGATTAATCGATACAAATTTCGTTTAGTGGCAAAAGGATATACCCAAATGGAGGGTATTGATTTTGAAGAGATATTCTCCCTAGTTGTGAAGTTTGTGTCAATATGTGTCATCCTAACTATAGTAGCACATTTTGACTTAGAATTACATTAAATAGATATAAAGACGACTTTTCTTAATGGTAATCTTGATGAGGAAATTTATATGACACAGCCAGAAGGTTATATAGCTGAGGGTCAAGAGATTAAAATATGTAGACTTAAGAAGTCTATGTATGGGCTAAAGCAGGCGTCAAGACAATAGAACATAAGATTCAATAAAGTCATTTTGTCTTATGGTTTTGAAATAATCAATGAGGATCATTATGTTTACCTAAAGAAGGAAAAAGGAAAGTTTATTATTTTATTATGATACGTTGATGATATACTAATAGCTGAAAGTGACTTAAAGTTTGTGATAGAAGTTAAGTCTTGACTTTCATTGCAATTTGACATAATAGATATGAGAGATGCTGAGTACATCTTAGGAGTGCAGATCATTCATGATCGATCAAAAAGACTTTTGGATTTATCCCAAGAAGCTTATATCACTAAGATGCTACAACACTTCAATATGTTAAATTGCAACATTGAACAATCACCTATAGCGAAAAGTGTTGTTCTGAGCAAAAGTATGTCTCCCAAGACTACTGAAGAGATAGTTGAAATGAAGAAAAAATCATATGCTAGTGCAATTGGTAGTTTGATGTATACTATGTTGTGTACTCGTCCCGATTTAAGCTATGCTGTCGCCTTAGTTAGTCGTTTCTTGTCTAACCTAGGATTGAGACATTGGAAAGCGATGAAAAGGATATTTAGATATCTCAAAGGGACAATAGATTATTGTCTCTATTTTCAAGGATCAAAGCTGTGCTTGAACGACTACAGATACAGATTGGGTAGGGGATCTCGATGATAAAAAATTCACATCTGGCTATACTTTCTTGCTAAATAGTGGCGCCATCTCATAGAACAGCAAGAAATATGCTTGTGTAGCGTTGTCGACAATGGAGATTGAGTATGCAGCTTGTGCAACAGTTGTACAAGAAGTTGTCTGTTTAAGAAGGTTCTTGAAGCATCTGAAAATTGTTGAGGATAGTGGGAGTCCTGTTATAGTGTATTGTGACAATCAAGCTACTATAGTTTTTTTCAAAGATCCTAAATATCACAGCAAAGGCAAACACATAGAAATTAAATATAATTTTGTAAGGGATATTGTTGACAAGAAAAAGATAATTCTTGAGTACATCCCTAGACGAGTTATGCTTGCAGATCCTTTTATTAAACCATTGACTAAAGAGTCATTTCATAGACATGTGAAGTTTTTGGGACTACGCAAGATGTAACACATTGTAAAGACTGTTATATTTATGAAATGTCAGATCTATTTAGCGTAAATGTATTTGTTATATTTGGATAAAAATCTCGATGAGCATGTTGGCAGGTTGAGATTGGTCCACTCACATGGGCAGTCATCTCTATTTGTTAAGTATAAATAGAGGTAAGACTATTGCTTATGAGACAACTTATGTAGTTGTGAATAGAGACATACTCATAAGTTTAAATCTCTTTGATAATTATGTCAAGATGAGATCATTTATGTAATGATTGAAGTAAATAAACCCACCATTTATTAAACCTGTTAAATGCCAGATTGGAATGTATAAGTTGTATTTAGATTAAACATTAGGTATGTCTAGATCAAGATTTATACGATGTTAAATATTTGAGAAAAAATATATACTTTTTTTTTGGTAAAGAGAAAAACATCGTAGCATGTGATTCATACCACATGTGCTATAACGACAATAAGGGTAGTAGGAGAATAAATCCCTGCTTCTTTATTATTTGAGACCCTTGAGATTATAAGTTAATCTCAATCTTATCCTAAGTAACTATTTAACCGTCTACTTGAAGTTCTAATCAGTGTCTGTTATTTTAGTATGTATCCTATTGACTATAGATGATTCGGTCTATGGAGCATAATTAGGAAATCAGCTGATTAGAATGAATAGATTCTAGTTAAAAAGGAAGATTAAAATTGATTTACATCGGTGATACTTATTCATTGGTCGATGAATTATATTTTTTTATTGAATACTTAAAATGTAATTGTGAATAATTGTATTGAATAGAGATATTGAACATGCTCTTAACATGTTGTCATATGAGAAGTTCGAGATGTTTATATGGATGTAAATATTTAATCTAGGGTAAATGCAAATTATTGATGTCTCAGATTCGTTCTATAGAGCAGCTAAGTTAAGTGTAATGACTTTCTTACTAGTAATTGCTCAGTATGCTTGCTGTCGCACGAACCATTTTTCCTGTGTGAATTAAATGTTTTTACATAGTCTTTGTAACTAGATGATCTTTATGGATTGATTTAAACGAGTGGGAGATGTTGGACGTGTACATTGAATGCACACGTTGAGGAAGAATGGGTATCAGTTGCCCATTCTCTTCCTCTTCCTCTTCCATCCATTATGTGCAATTAGAGCACATATTATGGAGGAAGGTGAAAAGCTTGGAAGGTGGAAAGCAGGGAAGTTGAAAAGCTTACCTTCTTCTCCTATATAAGTTCGTCCAAGGAATCCATCAGCAGACAGGAAAAAAAACAAAGGAGTTCATCACAAGAAGAGAACATTGAGGGATTTGGTTCGTGGCTATTGGAGAGCAGTCCGATTCGTTTGTGATTGCTTTTTTGACAACTAAGAAAAGATCAAGATCTTTCATCGATCATTGTAAGTGTTTAATGTTTTAAATATGTATTTATGCTAGAGATTTAATATTACCCCCCAAATTCCATGAAAAGTTACAAGAAAATGATTTTTTTTTTCTAGTTGGCGATTGCCTTATTTCTCACAACCTGTTTCTATGTTTTTCTATCCACGCAACTGTTAAGTATTTTTGGCTTTCATTCTTTCCACTGACTGTGGTCACTTTTGTTTCCAAGAAGGCTGGAATTGTTGGGAAATATGGTAGTCCAATATTTCAGTAGCTCAATCTATGTTCATCAAGAAGGTTGTTTCTGATTTGGCCTTTTTGGCTCTCAGGTACCAGATACGGTGCAAGTTTGCGAAAGCAAATCAAGAAAATGGAGGTTTCTCAGACGCCAAGTACTTCTGTGGGAAGGTACAATTTCTTGTTTTGACTTTCAGCTTGCTAAGTCATCTCATGCTGACTTGCTGGATAAAAGCTTGATCTACATTCTATTTGTTGATAAGTTGCAACACTGATTAAGCTGAGTGATGCTGCTTTTGTGATTGTTGCATCTAATTTAAGCATTCAGGTGTTGAATTTTGTCTTGTTTATTAGATTTTGAAACATAGTTGTCAGTGGTATTTGTATCATTCTTGTGAGCACAGTGATGCATCCAATATATTTTTTTTGAGTGTGGCAATTCATATTGATGAAATCTTAATCATATATCAAGACAATTCATTGAAAATGTTCGGTGACTAAGATATTTTTAATTTGCAGTCTCAGCCACAAATATAATATTTTTATTATCAATTTTCTCCTCTAGCTTGTACCTTAGCTCTGCTCCTGCTTTTGAGTAACTTTGAAAGTCAACCATCTTGTTTATGTTATTTTTTGTATTGTAATTCATTTCCGAGAAGAAATCTTCTATTCTTCATATTGTATAAGAAGTTTGTGAATGTTACACTTAGGATCCGTATGTTTTGCATAAATTATTTGTTTTTTTAGAAGTTCTTTCCTCATTTTCATGTGTTTGGTGTAATCAATGGAAAATTGAGGGAAAATGAGTTCCCCTTGAGACAAGTCCAAGTCAATTTTCCCCACACTCTCCTTTGGAGTGGAACTCATTTTCCACATGCGCTTCGTGTGAACCCCTTTGCCAGCCCTTGCAACCTGCTAAGTTGTTTTTTTTAGCTTCTGCCAACCCTTTTGCTTCTCTGCAGCCCTCGCAAGCCATTCTGGTGAAATTATAAGAAAGTTCATGAAAATATTTTACATGCAATAGGGCGCCTGTTCTTCCACGGGTTTCAAGGTTCTCATTTCTGAAAGTTATGATACCCCTCGTGTTTATGAGATCAACGTATCATGTCTGTATTATAGGATCACACTAGCTGCTGATTGCCCTCTTGGGTATAAACTTCTGACTGAGGATTTCTTAGAATGTAGCATCATTCCATTGACCGATTAATCACATTTCTCCTTTTTCTATAGTTTGTTGTGAAAAGAAAGGCAGTTGGAATTTGGAGCTGCAAGGACTGTGGCAAGGTCAAGGCCGGCGGTGCTTATACATTGAAGTGAGTATGAGAATCCTACTCTTGCATGGTTTGGTCATGCGTTTCCCTTTGCTCACACTTTACTCTTCTTCTTTGATAGCACTGCTAGTGCTGTGACTGTGAGGAGCACTATCCGTCGCTTGAGAAACAAACTGAAAGTTAAAAATCAAAAGTCAGCTCAGACAAGCTATTAGTTTATCCAGACAAATTTAAATCTGTTTAGGGTTTGTATGCCAACTCTTGTTAACATTCTTTCTACTCTTCAGTTTGCTCGTGGTTTGTGTTTGTGTAAGCACAATACTGGATTCCATTTTTCAGAAGAGTATAATTCTAAAAACTAAATATTTATCATATAGTTTTCAATTTTAAAATTTATTTTTCATCGATTAATTTTAAACTTTGTAACTTTGTTTGTGGTATTAATTAATTTTATAAAATTTTGATTAATTTTGGAGATGATTGATTGGATTTTATGAAAATTTTCGCAATCCATCCAAATATAATTAATATTTTTTAAAAATTTTATTAGTCGATGACATTCCGGTTCTGCTCGTCCGGATAATCTACCTCTTCCACAGTGTTGTGGTCCTTGACGTGACTATCCCATCTGTTTGCAACGTTGCTAGTCGGTTCTTACTGGGCGTGTCTATATAATGCAGGTTGAGGAGAGCAGAGTCACGGTTTCCACTTCGCTGTGTCTTTTTCGGTTCTTCCCCAAGAAGCCTCTCCTCTTCGATTCGCGCGACTATGGAAGTGGATCTTCCTGCCGATCTCTCTCCTCTTCTCCACGCAGCCTCCGAGTTCGCTTCCTATCCCGGTATCTTCTCTTACTCATCTTATTTCGCTCGTATCATGTTACGATTTCTCTTGATTTGGTTTCTGCTTTAGGATTGCAGAACGATGCTTCTGTCAAGGATTTCCTCGATAGGTTCCCCCTTCATGTATTATTAAGGTTGGTTTGTTGATTTTCTTTACTGTGATTGTTTACTATGTTGTCGTTTTTGTTTTTTGTTGGGAGTCTCATTTGGGTGATAGGGTTTAGCATTGAATTGTATTTGGTGAACGTTGGCCGTTATCTTGTTGTCGTTGTGCACATATTAGCTTTGAATAACCTTGTCCTTTCTGTCTTTGCAGTGTTTTGCAAAGGGATGCAGATGTGAATGGAGTGGAAGACACTCTTGTTTCTTGTTTGGATAAAATATTCAGGACAAGTTACGGAGCTTCTCTGCTCCCGGACTATTCTGTAAGTAGTGACATGTCTTTTTAACCTCGGCTCGCCTGCCGTTTGTGTTGATATCAAGATTGTTTGCCATATTCGTCCTCAATGTACGTGGAAGAGCTTCAAATATTAGACGTTATATCTTGAGCTTAGAAGTGATTGTGCTATGCAATCAAAATGATACAATCTCCTTCCGACTTATGCAATATTTGGAGTTAATGCTAATCAAATAAGATAATGGGAGCCTGTGATTAAACACTAGAGCTGGTTCCACTTTAGGAAGCAATAATAGCTCTAACTGATTAATTAAGATATTTCTAGAAACATCTCCAATTACTCTTGATTATTGTGTTGGATTAAATCAGCTATGCTTCCTATTAATTTTTCATATCAGAAAACTTTGATAGTTTTCATAACACTATGATTGGCAGGTTAGTGCAAATGTTCCCATTAAAATTTACATTAATATGTTGTTTTGGTTTTATAATCACATTAATTATTTCTCTTTCACATGTTCTGTTTTTCAGCAATTTATACAAGCAGGGCTTCAGGCAAATTCACAGTTTATTAGATGTTTGTCTTGCAAAGCAGTACGTGTATACCAAAACACTTCCCACTGTTATTACTGATTTGTCTTGAAAAAGCAAGGGAACAATTTTCTTTTACATTTTTTAAAGAAAACAATTTGTTTCCCTTGCTTGTCGCATTTGAAATTTTATATGCACATCTTTTTGCTAACACACTCTTAGAGTTGATATGTGAAAGTAGGAACAAGAATTTTGATTAGAAGCATAGTTTTTTTTTCATGCATTTAAAGTGTCTCTCTTGAATCTGAATAGCGGATGCTCCTGTAGAAACTTTGCACCGAGCATAATATAAATTGTTAATTCATAATCTGCTTCTCCACCATTTATGATTTCTTGGTACTGATTACTGAACTTTTCAAGCTTAAGATTGTGATTAGCAGTGCTGATGCAGTAGGGAGAGAGATAGAGAGCGGTGGAGGGAAGTTGGACAAACCATATACAATGAAGAATATCGTGTTTTATGGGAATTAGACTAGGTGCTATTGGTTAATTCAACTTTATGAACGTTCCCAATTACTGAAACACCCATAATGATCAATTAAAAGTTTAAAAACAAGATACGCATGACATTATGGGTGTAATGAATATTTGACATAAGTTATTCATGTCTTTGCATTGTGACATACCTCTCCCTATTTCTTTATTCTTGTGGTACTGTTAACATTCACATAAAAAATATTTTGACAATTCCATGTACTTATGTTATGATATGATTTGATCCTAAAACCTATTATAAAGTGCTGCTTCAAACTAAATAGAAAGCAAAGTTAGTCATTAAAGATAAAACATTAAGGCAAACTATATTGGAAATATTTGGAATCACTATAGGCATACATCATACTTGCCTTACAAAACTGTATCCTTCAGAGTTTGTTGGAATAATGCACATCCTTCTGCCGTTACTTCTTTATGTTACTTCATATTTTTACTACTAAACTTGATATGGATCATATCATTTTCCTGTCTGTATTCTGATGCTAAATTACATGGAAAGAATTAAGTAATAACCCTCCCTCTACTTCTTTTATCAGGTCTCTTATCTTTTGGAGAACAACAGCAATACGGCTTCTTCTCTACAACTAATTATTGAGTATAATATCTATCCACTTCTGCTTAGCTGCTTAGTTGATGGGTAAGCATATTTAAACCTTCCTTGATTTTCTTGTTTTCTTGTAAGATGGAACATTGTTTTGATAATACACTTTATTTTGTTTCTTTTAAAATTAGTCACCTTATTTTTTTTTCTTTTTAAAATTGACTTATGAATCTTCTTTTTTATGCTTTATCATAACTTTCAATTCTTCAATGTCATAATTTTACTTCCATAGTATTTTGGTACAATACTTGCTATAGGTGCTTATGTTTTGGGTATGAATTGACTATCTGTATTAACATACCATTTTAGAGGGAGAGTATAGGTACATAATCGATGCTATTTTTAGAATTTCATGATTTTTGCTAGCATGGCATGGACATGAATCTCATACTGATTTTATACTGGTTAGCATCTGTGAAATTTAAGCCATTTACATCATTTTTTGCTTATTTATTAATACATAGTTTTGACTTTTTGTAAGTATAGTCTTAATAAGGCTGAATAGTTGATAATTGCGACTGTAGTCTTAATAAGGATGCATAGTTGACAATTATGAGTTTGTTTGGCGTAACACAAAGATGAAAGAGAAAACACGAAGCCTTCTGTGACTCTATGAAAAGAGTGAATGGATCTCTCCAGTTAAGATAGGCATGACAGGAGAGTTTAATTTAACCATATACCCCTTATTTGTCCCTTTTGGTTTGAAATGCTTGATTTTATACAACATTAATGTACGCCTGCATTGTTGATGCATGGTGAAATGCCATTTTCCATGGTCTGCCCTTGTGCCGTTCATCTAATACACATTTCCTTACGGCAGAGATGAAAAAACTTCAGCAGCTTCTCTTGGAGCAATTCAAAGCATTGCTAAATTTCCAGAGGGCATTGTAAGCTAAGTGGTTATAGAATTTAGTTACTCAAGTTAAATGTTCGTATTATTAGGAACTCATGATTCTTCATCTTCATTGTGTGAATTACTTAGAGCATCATTTTTCCAACGAATGGTGAAGAATCTTCATTGATCAAGAATATAGCTGCCCAGTCATCTTCAGTGGTATTCCACTTTTTCATTCTGTACTGAGAAATTTCTTGTTCTTTGTTGGTTTGAACATCAAATACAACAGCAATACATCATAATCCCATATACTCAATAGCAAGATATGAAGTTTTTCTACTTCAGAGTATTGCTACATTGTCTTCTTAATATATAGTTAGTGTCTTCTCCTATGTTAGTTTGAGGGTCCTTTTCCTAGTCACTTACTTTATGCAGCTCTTCACTAAAATTTTCATGATATTTTCACATTATCTCTTATCTCACAGTTATCACAATAATAATATAGCTGATATGTTCCTTAACCTTATAATCATGTCTGCTTGGGGTTTGATTGTGTTTTCAGAACCAATTATCAAAACTAAAAATTATATTTTCCTTGAAAAGTATAAATTATTCAGTCTTTTATTATATAACCATGTATATTTCTGATTCCCAATTGAATCTGTTCTTAGATGGACAACTGTCTGTGCCAAGATGCAAGGGTAATTTGTTTTTCACTCATCACTTACTGCTATATCAGCAATAGAAGAATGCTAGTGTAAACTAAATTATCACCAGAGAAGAGAAGCTAAAATGTTGGATGCACCAAGGCTGATGAAAATTCATCATCTGAGATAAACCAAATAGCAATTCCTATATGGTACTATTGAGCTACAAATTCAACCAATTAAAAATTACTATATGGTGCTAACGAGGTTCAAAACCAATCAATGATAGGTGATACTGATTTTCAACTGTATGTGGATCAAAGCATTAATCCGGTGAGTCTTAATACAAACAATGAACTTATTTTAGTGTGGTGGCAATCACATTGAATTTCAGCTTCAATCCTATCATCTTGTCCAAAAATTAAATTTTACAACGTAATGTTTCAAAGCACTGGTTGCTGAGTGACCTTTTAATTTAGATTCTTTAATTTCTTTCTGCGATGACTTTTTTTTCTTCTCTTATTTAGTTCTTAAATTCTGATCTCATACTAATTTTGTGGTACATGCTATAAGTCGTCTATAGCTTGAAATCTAACCTTCCCTTTCTTTTCCTAAGAGTTGTCTATAGCTTGAAATCTAACATTTCCTTTCTTTTCCTATCGTGATGGGTTGGTACATAGCTGATATTTTGACTTTTCATAAATTTTTCTGTAAGTGTTTTTTTTATGATTGGTTTTTGTTCCATGATTTAGGCACGAACACGAATCTTAGCTCTCTTGGCAAAGCTATTCTCTCTTTCTAGCGCCGTAGCATCTGCAATTTACAGCTCAAACCTTCTTAACTTGTTTGAGAAAGAAATCAACAATGGAAATGATATGTTGGCAACTCTGAGTGCTTTGGAGATTTTGTATGAGGTCTGTATCCTGATTGAAAAACAGGGTTCCTCAACTTATTTCCTTGTCATAATTTCTCTCTTTTATGCTTGCATATGTTAACCTTGATTCATGCCTTATATTAAATTAGAAATAGATTTGTACTTCTTGTTGTGCATACATTAGCACAGTTCTAGAAAAGAAGCCCAATGTTAACTGTTGAGGTGTTTGTGCATTTAACTCTAGTTTGTACCAGTGTTTCAGATACCATTCCGTGCCAAGTGAAACGTACTATTCCACCTGTGTGTGTGTGTATATATATATATATATATATATATATATATATATATATATATATATATATATATATATTGTGTTGGCATGTCATGATACGGTACCGAAAGGTATCGTTCCGGTCTAGGACCGAAATTTCGGTACGGGTCGATATTTAAACCTTGGTTTGTACCAAAGTCAATTAATGTTTCATTGTTCCATACTGGTGCATGTTGCTGTTTAGTCAGATATTTATGGATTCCCTGTTTGTTCAGTTAGTGGAGTCTCCTCAGAGTAGCATGTTCTTATTGAGGACCACTTTATTTCAGTTATTAACTAATATGATCAGGTATGAGTAGTATGTTTTTCCTTTTGATTCTAGTCATCATTACTTCGTCTGAAATCTTTAGCTTCGTATCAGCAATTCATCAGTTGATTCAATCTTACGATCAAGAGCAGCTTTGATTAGTGGAAGGATTCTCTCTTCATCCGAGGCCTATGTAGCTGTCAATATATCAAGTAAAAAACCTCACTCTGTACTATTGGTAAATTTGTTATATTTCTACTATGTTTATGGTTAGGCCTAGGGTTACAGTTTCCTCATTCCTGTTAGATATGATGATTTATTCTTGTTGAACTTCTCGTCGTATTAGTTGTGCTCATATACATCTATCTGGGAGGATGAACATAAGCAGCCCATGATTTTAAGATCTGACAATTTTGTTAATCTTGTTCCTGAACTCGGGTTTCAGGTGCTACAACTCTTCTTGAGGCCATTGATAGAAGACTAAAAGTACTTGGCAGTCAAAATACTGATGAGTCTGAAAGTGCCTTGGAAGCATTGGGCATGATGGGAGCAAGTAAGATGCTTTCTATAATTCAGAAAATTTGATGTTCATAACTTGACGCTTATATTTTAGGTTAAGCTACAACAACAACAATGACAACCAAGTCTTATTCCACTATGTGAGGTCGGCTATATGAATCCTTCTACGCCATTGGACTTTGTCTCCTATTATATCATCATATATATTTAAATAAAATTATTTTATTTTATTGTTACCAATCAAGTTTTTTTTGACCTTCCTCTCCCTCGTTTAATGTGCGTATTTATCATAGTTTCACATCGCTTAACAGGGGCATTTATTGGTTGTCTAAGTACATGTCTGAACTATCTCAAACTCGTCTTTCAAAGTTTTTCCTTAATAGATGTAACTTCGACTTTCTCTCTAATGTTATCCTTCCTTATTTTGTTCATCCTCGTATGTCCACACATCCACCTTAACATCCTTATCTCTGCAACTTTCATCTTTTGCTCGTGTGTCTGAGTCGTAGCCCAACATTCAATATCATATAACATAGCAGGTCTAACTATCGTTTTGTAGAACTTCCCTTTATGTTTTAGAGGTTTTTCACGATCACATAAAACACCCGACGCTAACTTCCATTTCAACCATTCTGCTTGTATTCTATGTAAGACATCTCTCTCAATTCCTCCATCACTTTGTAAAAATGATCCTAAATATTTTAGATTAAGCTGATTTTCATTAATTTGATCAGCATTAACTTTTATCTTCAATCATGGACCTCATTCATGCTATATCATCTATTGTCTGCCCAATTTTGGTCCTCCAAGTTCCTCTTGTCGAGGAAAGAAGTTGAAGATCATATTCATGTATATTTGTCAAAAGCGCTCGCTTCGCTCGCTTAAGCGCCAGGCGCAGTGAAGCTTGTGCTTTTGCGAACTCGGAAGCGTGAAACTTCCAAGAAGCGTTCGCTTCGTTGCGCTTTGCTTTTGCGCAAAGCGCAAAACTTTCACCCTTTCATATTTTTTATTTTTTTTTAAGTTTAAAGCAGTCCTAAATCTCTTTAAATTTTTGTATACCTCAAACCGCCTCTTCGCCTACCTCTCGCCATCGCACGCTTCTTCTTGCCTCTTCATCATGACAGTTGCTTTTTCGATCGCGGTTTCGAAGTAAGTGCTTCTTCTCTTCTTCTCGATTATATGTTTTCCAACATGAGGAGTTGACGGTTTCGGAAACGTCACACCGTTGTGGGACACTTTCGACGTCGCCAGAAGTGTCCCGCAACACTTCCGGTGCTTCCCGCCGTCATGAAATCCTCGCAAGGATTTTAGGATTTTAGAGATTTTAGATATTAGTTTTTTTTAAATTTTGATTTAATTAAATCAAATAATTGGGTATTTCGAATAAGTTTTTATAAAGCTTAATTAAATTGTCACAATAAAATATATTTAAAATAAAAAATTAATAAACTTTATTAATTCATATAAATCAGATTTAAAATTTTTCAAAAATATATTTAAAATAAAAAAATTCTAATAAATTCTATTAATTAATATAAATCAGATTTAAAATTTAAAAAAAATATATTTTAAAGAATATTTTGTTATGGTCATTAACCTCATTTAGATTTTCAAAGACATTTTCAAAAACTTTTAATAGATATTGTAATTTGATAATTGTTATATGATATAAGAGATACAAAGATTAGTCCTATTTATATACAAAAACTAGGACCTTTTCAAAAGGAATAAATCAAATCCTATCTAAGAATAAATCAATACTTATCCCTAATATTTAGGATATTCTAACATCCCTAATATTTAGGATATTCTAACATCCCTAATATTTAGGATATTCTAACACTCCCCCTCAAGCTAGAGCATATAAATTATATGCACCCAGCTTGTTACATATGTAGTCAATTCGAGGACCTCTCAGTGACTTAGTAAATATATCTGCTAGCTGATCATGTGAGTTAACAAAACTAGTAGATATTTCTCCAGATATGACTTTCTCTCTGACGAAGTGACAGTCGACTTCAATATGCTTTGTCCTCTCATGAAAAACTGGATTTGAAGCGATATGCATGGCGGCCTGATTATCACATATAAGTGACATTTGTGTGACATCTCCAAACTCCAGGAGCAACTGTTTAAGCCATATAAGTTCTTGACTGGCTATAGCCATAGCTCGATATTCTGTCTCTGCACTGGATCTTGCCACAACATTCTGCTTTTTGCTTTTCCAAGAAATAAGGCTACCTCCGATAAATATACAAAAACCAGAAGTAGATCTCCTATCACTGGGAGATCCTGCCCAATCTGCATCAGAATATCCTATGATTCGAGTATGTCCTTTGTCTTCGTACAAAAGACCCTTTCCTGGAGCGCCTCTGATATATCGAACAATGCGAATTACGCATCCCAATGTTCTTTACATGGAGAGTTGAGAAACTAACTTACTACACTTACTGCGAATGAGATATCTGGACGAGTAACAGTAAGATAACTTAGTCTCCCTACTAATCGCCTGTATCGTTCAGGATCTGGTAGAGGCTCCCCCTGATTTGGCAAGAGCTTGATATTAGGATCCATAGGGTTGTCAACTGTCTTTGAGTTTAACATTTTTGTTTCTTCTAGAATATCCATTGCATACTTTCTTTGGGATATAATGATCCCATTTCTGGACTGTGCTACTTCTATCCCCAAGAAATATTTGAGTCTGCCGAGATCCTTTGTCTGAAAATGTTTGAAAAGATGTTGTTTCACCTGTGAGATCCCAAGATGATCACTACCCGTGATGACAATATCATCAACATAAACCACTAGGCAGATGCAACCAGTAGATGAGTGGCGATAAAAGACAGAATGGTCAGCATTGCTTCGAGTTATGCCAAACTGTTGAATTACAATACTGAATCTACCGAACCATGCTCTGGGTGACTGTTTGAGACCATATAAAGATTTTCGCAAGCGGCACACAAGACCAGAAGACTCCCCCTGAGCAACAAAACATGGAGGTTGCTCCATGTAGACTTCTTCGAGCAGGTCACCATGTAAGAATGCATTCTTGATGTCCAACTGATATAAAGGCCAGTGTTGAATCGTAGCAATGGACATGAGTAAGCGTATAGAAGACATCTTGGCAACAGGAGAAAACATGTCCTCATAATCCAATCCGAAGACCTGAGTATAACCTTTAGCAACAAGACGAGCTTTAAGTCGATCAACCGTTCCGTCTGGACCAATCTTCACCGTATATATCCATCGACAACCAACAACTGACTTTCCTGGTGGTAGAGGAACGAGGTCCCAAGTCCCACAGCTCCGTAAAGCACTCATTTCGTCTAGCATAGCCTGTTTCCATCCCGGGTGGGCCAATGCATCTCCTGCATTCTTCGGAACAGAAACAGATGACAAAGAGGAAAGACAAGAATAATAGGAAGGAGAAAGACGATGGTAACTCATAGATACATAATGTGGAGAAGGATTACGAGTGGAACGTATACATTTCCGAAGTGCAATGGGAATATCAGATTCAGACGACTCGACCGGAGGAAGGGGTGTAGGATCTGGCTCCAGAGATGATCCCATGGCTGGCGGCAAAGCTGGCTTAGGACGACGCTGATAAACGTGCAACGGAGGAGAAATTGGAGCTGGAGGTGATAGAGAGTCCTCCGGAGGATAAAAGACTGATACAGACACAGAAGAAGGAAACTCGGAAGACGATTCTGAAGGCCCAAAGAAAGGAACCGAATCAAAGAACGTGACATCAGCAGAGATGAAATACCGACGGAGAGTAGGGGAATAACACTTGTACCCTTTCTGAGACCGTGGGTACCCAAGGAAAACACATTTATGCGACCGAGGAGAGAGTTTATCAATTCCAGGATCAAGAGCATGAGCAAAAGATGTAGAACCAAAGACCCTAGGTGGTAAAGGATGAAGGGACTGATTTGGATACAGTATATGATAAGGTATTTGATCCTGTAAAGTAGAGGAAGGCATGCGATTGATAAGATAACATGCAGTAAGTACGACTTCTCCCCAAAACCGTAGAGGAACATGGGAGTGGTGGAGAAGAGCCCGGGTGGTCTCTAGAAAATGACGATTTTTGCGTTCTGCAACTCCATTCTGTTAAGGAGTATGAGGACAAGACTTCCGATGTAATATGCCGTGAGTTGCCTAGAAGGTCTGAAACGGAATAGATAGATACTCACGTGCATTATCACTCTGTAAGGATCGGAGAGGGATACCAAATTGTGTTTTTATTTCATTAAAAAAAGATTGGAAAATAGAAAATAGTTCGGATCGATCCTTCATCAGATATAACCAAGTACAACGGGAGAAATCGTCTATAAAAGTAACAAAATATCGTGACCCTAATGTAGAGGTAACACGACTTGGACCCCAAATATCGGAATGAACCAAAGCAAAGGGAGACGTAGCCCGATTTATAATGCGAGGAGAAAACGAACTACGTACATGCTTACTTAACTGACATGACTCACAAGATAAAGACTTTAAGTGAGATAGACTAGGATGTAATTGTTTTAACTTATCGAGACCAGGATGTCCTAACTGAGCATGAATCACAAGTGGAGATGCCGCCGTTGTACCAATGAAAGAGTTTTGGTGAAGTCGATATAGACCATGAGCCTCACATCCGAAGCCAATCATCCTCCCCATATTCCGGTCCTGCAATGAAACAGAGGATTTAGTAAACGAGATGACACAATCAAGAGACCGAGTAAGCTGACTTATTGATAATAAATTAAAGGGAGCTCCGGGGACATAAAGAACATTCTGAATGGGAAGAGATGGAGAAGAATGAATACTACCAACACCTTGGGACTGAGTTTGAGAACCATTTGCCATGGTGACAAAGGGTAAATAACCGGAAGTAGATAACGAGGAAAAAAAGAGATCTATTACCGGTGATATGATCGGTGGCCCCAGAGTCAAGTACCCAAGGACTCGAAGAGCGAGATATGCCAGCAAAGGAATTACCATCTTGTGTAACGACAGCAAGGGAATTAGAATCCCGTCGATCCTCATACCATTTCAGAAAGTCATCATAGGAAGGCTGTGGGGTCGGAGCTGGAGTTAACTGTGAAGTGGAAGCTGAAGAAGTGACAGGACATTGGGCGATCTGAGCAGCACGCGGAGGTCGACCATGGAGACTCCAACATTTATCAATCGTATGTCCTGGTCGGTGACAATGATCACACCAAGGACGTCCTTTGCCACCCTTACGAGGTGGAGGTTTGTTATTGTTCCGAGAAACCAAAGCCGAAGAGTCAACAGGAACAGAAGATGGAGTTGCCGAGATTTTGGCTGGGACACGGAGGAGAGTCGCCCAGGTAGAGTCCATGGTGGCCTCTATGGGGCTGCCTAGGATTTGATCACGAATATGAGAGTAATCTGTGGACAGACCATATAAGGCCAGAGACATAAAAAATTTCTTCTGATTTTCAAGCTCTGCAACGGGAGTGGCCGCAGGAGGGAGCAGGTCATTGAACTCGCATAGAAGGCTAGAGACTGATCCCAGATAAGTTGACATAGAATCTTCGATCTGACGGGTACTAAGGATATTCATGAGGTCTTCACAAACTTGATAAAGTCGCCGAGAAGTGTTTGTAAACAGTTGTTGAGCCTGTATCCAAACATCCTTGCAGGTGATATGAGTGCGGAAGACATCCCTAAGAGATGGATGAATAGTAGCCCGGATAATACAACACAACTGAGCATCAACCTTTTTCCATAAAGGACGATCTATGACTTGAATATCCTCCTCAGTTTGGGTGAGATGTGACTCATAACCCGGTCCAACAAGCCAGAGTTTAATGTGAGAGGACCAAGAGGAATAATTCTTACCATCCAACAACTCCGACGATAGCGGTGCCGTGACGTGGTTGGTAAAAATTGAAAGATCCGGTTTCGTAGTGCCGGAGGTAGCCATGGCAAATTAAATCGGTGCTGATCCAATGAATATAAGGAGCGTGGATGATCTTGGTTTGATCCTTCAACTGCAAGAAGCCGACGGCGGAGATAACGACGTCGACTTGCTTGATGGCGCTCACCAGGCTTCCGTGGTTGTTCAGATCCCCGTGGAGGAGCGTTCAAGGGAAGAGATTCAGCGATAGGCGAGGGCAGAGGTGTGCGTGCGCGAGTAGCCGAGAGGCGCAGATGTGCGTGAACGGCAGTCGAGGGCGGCGGCGTGCGCGAGCGGCAGGAGATCCAGCTCGCTGATGCTGTGAGCGGGGCAGCCGATGCGAGGAAGACGCTCGGGGAGGAAGGCCGCGCGTAAGGGGGAGAGACGCGTTCGGGAGAAGAACGCGCGTCGAGAGAAGCCGCGCCGTGAGAAGGAATCGCGAATACGAAACCCTAACGCTCTGATACCATGTAATTTGATAATTGTTATATGATATAAGAGATACAAAGATTAGTCCTATTTATATACAAAAACTAGGACCTTTTCAAAAGGAATAAATCAAATCCTATCTAAGAATAAATCAATACTTATCCCTAATATTTAGGATATTCTAACATCCCTAATATTTAGGATATTCTAACATCCCTAATATTTAGGATATTCTAACAGATATAATAGTCCTTTTGTTTATTACGTTTTTTTTTTGTAAAGTCCGCGTTTCGTTTTGTGCTTTGCGCTTTAAGCCCCAAGATGAGTGCTTTTTTATGCCTGCGCTTTTGACAACTATGTATTCATGCTATATCACCTATTTTCTCTCCCATTTTGGTCCTCCACATTCCTCTTATCAAGCAAGGAAAGCACCAAGTTTACAGCCCGTGTCCTTTAGTAGCATCAAATTGGCATAGACAATAAAAGCAGAACAGAGATTCGGTGCTGATTCTTTGTTGGCAAAAAAAAAAAAAGAAAAAAAAAAGAAAGAGGTTGTCGCCTCAATGTGAAGTCTTATATGCTATTTTCACTTTTGCAGCAAATCAAGGAGCAAACCTCTTACTGACAAGCTCACCTTCTGTAGCAGCCCATGTCGTGGAGTCTGCTTTTGACCGTCATAGTAGAGGCAAACAGCTGGTAAGAAATTCATTCCCTCCGTAAGTATTTTCATATCCTGTTTTTTTAAGGGTACCTGACATACTGAATAATATCATTATGTAATTCTTGTTTTTGGAACAGTTAGATTAAGGAAAAAGAAAAGAAAGAAACTACACTATTTTCTTCCACTGCTTGTGTACATTTTGTTGACTTGGACAGAATAGAGAGTGGGCAATCTTGCGTTGACTTCTGATTGATTCAAATTGAAATAAAATAAGAGGATTTGGAAGTAATTAAATTCTGGTATCCTCTTATCTTCCTGACTGTTAAGTTGAAAGGAGAAATTAGAAAAAATAATTTAAATGGTTATAGTTTATGGCAGATGTCTTTTAATTTTTCTTTTGGATTTCCATTTTTTTTTCCTGGAAAATCAAAACTAGAAGCAGAAAACTGAAAACAGTCTTATTATTTCCCTTTCCATCCTATTTCTGTCTGAGTAAAATACTCCAGTAAACTATAGGCTACTTTATAATAAGTTGCATCTGCTTGGCTGGTTCCGCTTTTGCCCATCTTTTTGATTTGCCAATTAGCTATTGGTGAACTGATCATGATATCTTATAGTTTATATCAATTGCAAGAAAAGGATTTGTTTGATTACTTAATTTTAGCCATTTACATACCAGCGTTAGTGATAAGCTTATGTCTGAATTGCCTCCTTTGCTCTGTGGCTGTCTTATTTGCTATGTTTTTTTTCCTCGTTTCATCACGAGGTGGATATATTGCTCAGGCTGGTCTGCACGCTCTGGCTACCATATGTGGAGCTGACCGACCAGAAGATAGCAGGGTACTGGATGATAAGGCTGAGGAAAATCTTAGGCGTCTCATCTATACAGCTGCTGCAAACACACCAAAGCTTAAACCATCAGTTAGTTTCTTCTTCACATTTTTCATATTATATCACACTTATACTAATTTTCTTCTAAGGTGTGGTGGAGCAGAATTCCAAGTGATGCTGTTCGAGTTTATTTGTATATTGGAACTATACTTAATTAACAAACAATTTTCGACCATTGTCACACATCATGGAGTCTGAGATACATTTTACTTTAGTTGCCCACGACATCTACTAATTTGGTTTTGTTGAAGTTTAGTTACTATTTAAAATTTGGCTGGCAGGGATTATTTCTCTCCGCACTAAAACAGGAACCAGAAATCAGATTGGCTGTAAGTGTTTTTTTCCCCCCTTCTTTTTTTAACCTCTTGCACAAGAAAACAGTACAACTTGTCTGATTTCCCCTTACCCTTGTGTAATCTTGGTTGGGGGCGCTGCATTTTATTCCGATTTGTAGGAACCTATGATGATGCTGAAATAATTAATTTAAATTCCACGCTAATATTTCTCATCAACCAACCACAGGGATATAGATTGGTTTCTGCCTTAGTTGCTCGGCATTGGTGTTTGACAGAGGTTTGCTCAGAACCAGAGATTATCAATATCGTGACTGATGCAAAGATTGAGAATGCAAAAAATGGTTTGTCTTCCTACATAGATTAACATCTTCATCCCAATGCGGTTGCATTAATATGATTAAGATTGAATGGAAAATTATTCTCCAATATCGTATTTTACAATAATCATTCAGGCATGGATGCTCGACATGAATGTTGTGCCTCTATCAGCAAAGCTCTGTTGTCGTCGAATCTGCTACATGATGCTGCCTTTGCCGACATAGCAGGAAAGGTATGCCTTAGTGTTCGGAGTCCTTGTGCTATAAATAAACAGAGTTATTGTACTACAGATTAAACACATAGAAAGAGCGGAGACGGTGAAGTTGGGTGATCTTCTGTTGTTTCAGTTGCAGGGAGCTGTTAGAAGGGGGCCATATCTCACTAAAGAGCGCCAGGAAGCCCAGCCACTTGTTATGACGGCCGAACGATTTTGAGTCACCTATTATAACATGCTTCTAAACACAACCACTACTTAGAAATGTACTGGTGGTTATAGTTTTTTCATCGCCAAACTAATTTTCTTTTTTGTTGGTTGGTTGTATCCAAACAGATACCAGCTACTTACTGTGCACAAGGACTACCTGATTTCCAGTATGCTAGTCGGTATAAAGGTGATCGTCAAATTGGTCTTTACCATCTTGGTTAGATATCCATTTTAAAGTTGGTTTTAAACTTGAATAAGATTGCCGAATTCCTTTTTTTCCTTTAAATTTTGAGAAAGAATCAACTCGTATGATAGGTTTTTTTTTAATTTTTGTGAGGTCTAACCTTTAAGTACAACTGAAATGAAAGGAATAAATTTTATTTTAATTTGAATATTCAAATTAAAATATTTGGATTTAATTTCAAACTGATCTGGCAAATTATAAATGCAAACGTGCCTAACTCAACCCTGCTGAATTCATATTTATTTAATTTGACCGTACCTCTGGGTTAAACTAACAATCAATTTCTCTGTGTCCAATTCCTTTTTTGTTTCAAGGTTCGTTTTAAAAGTTCGTTTTTAAGTTTTAACTCTATCGAAGTTTTTAATTTGATTAAGATGTTTGTTTTACACTTACACAGATAAATCTAATATTATTTTAGTAATTATATAATTGAATTGGTTAATAAGCGTAGGTTCATCTAATTAGCTTGGGACATCCATAATGATTTAACAGTTTCGATATTATAACATCTATCTACATGTTACATATATATTAACATTAATATCTTTATTCTTTTATATTCGTTTAACATTTAACATTCATTATTTATGTAGTCAACGTGTCATCTATATATTATCTCATATATATATACATTCTTTCACATATTTATTCTCTCATATATATATAATTTTAATTTCATTTGCCAATTAAAATGATTATTATTTAAAATAAATAATAATAATATTTTAAATATATTTATTATTATTTGAAATTAAAACATTATTATAAATTCAAAATAAAAGAGTACAACATAAAAAAAACATACTTACATATAATTAAAAAATTATATATAAATTAAACATAAAACGAAATTATAAAATATTAATTCAGAGGTTGTTGTATTGTGACCAAATATATTCATGATTTCTTTGGATGAACTTTCTTCTTCGCTGCATCTCGTTATTACTTTGATATGTTTTAATTATTTATTAGCTTTGTTGAACTATCAATGACATTAGCTTATATCCCGGATTATAATTTTCGTCAACATCTTCAACATGAACTTCATCTTCACTTGTCGAGTCGGAGGTAGTGCTACTTGAAGATTGAGACATATTTGGTGGAAACAAATTTAGAGCTAATGAAGAATGACGAATTGTAGAGCACAATGATCGAAAAATAAAGAATGAGGAGGAAACGAATTTGTCAACTACTTGAAGAATGAAGAATTGTAGAGTACAAGGTGTTTATTTATTTGTTCTTGTCAACGCTATATTCTAATAGCTATATTACAACGGTTATATTCTAATGCTATATTACAACGATTATATTAATTGACCAGAAATTATAAATAAATTTAAAAAAGTAAAATGCTCGAAAATTACATTAATTAAAATGGACAAATGATCGAAAATTATATTAATTGAAAAAGAAAAATAATTGAAAATTATAATAAATAAAAATCACATATTCCATCTCCTCCTAATCTCTTGATATAGATATTGATGGATGATAAGTTACTCTTATGTCATTTGCGAAGTGTCATTCGAAAGAATTGTATATTTCTTTAATTGAATTTTAGCTAAGGTAGTCTTTGCTTTCATCTTATCAACTTCGAGTTGTTTTTGTTTCATTCCAACTTTACAAACATATTATTCAAATTTATTGTCATATTTTCAATGTCTGATTTCATTTTGCATTTTCCTTTTTTTTTTGCTGCCTTCTGACCCATTGGATGAGTTTCTTCTTCGTTTAGTCAACATATAGACTAGCATCTTGGTTAGATGAGATGTTGCTTGCTCCCAACTCCGAGGTTCTTGCCTTCTTCATGCTAACAAGGTAATCAACGGACTCTAGAGTAAACATAGAACAATCTTTTACGATCCTCCATACATGCTCGAGATTAAACGCGATGCCATTATTTTCCTCACGATATTTTTCATATGCAAACTGCAATATATCCTTCTCACTGTGCCGTTACGATACACATCATAAACGCTATTGTAATTTGCATTGAAGTGATATACCTTTTTTGTATGGTATTGTGTTAGTGCGATCGTATGATACTTGCATTTCTGTTGAGTGTACCTTAAGGACAATTCTCATTGTAATAGCTAGCAACATGATCCTAGAAAGCATTCATCTTCTGATCATTGTCAATTATTGGATTATCGCTGATAGTGACAAATGATCTGGCCAAAACCTCGTCTTCAGTCTTACTCCATGTTGATCATTTTCTTCTACCCGCAACGTCAGAATCCGTCTTCTCTAAATCAACAACTTCAATTGAAGATTCACGGTTGGACACTTGAGTCTCCGGAATAAAGTCGGAGTAAATGGATCAATTTCTATCGGAGATGTAAAAGGCATGCCGGTTGTAGGTGGATTGAATATATAATTTTGTGGATATGGATTATATGGATAATTTGGTGGATATGAACCACATGGGTTATTTGGTGGGTATGAATTATGAGGATAATTTGGTGGATATGAGAAATATGGATAATTTGGTGGAATTTGAGAATTTTGGGGAGAAGTATTTTCTAAAAAATCATCGATTATTTTCATCCATTTCGAAGAAAAATAATAGAGAGGAGATTTTTAGAGGGAGGGAGTGAGGATTTGAAGATTGAAATGAGAGTGATTCTTAGAGAGAGGGAGGTATTTGAAGATTGAAATGAGAATGATGTAAGGTGATGAGTATTTATAGATGAAAATTTGATTTTTTTTTTAAATTAAAATAGTCGTTAGTGACCGTTTATAGGTGACTGTTGGTAAGTTTTTAGCCGTTTAGTGATCGTTGTCCATTCCTAATCGATTGGGAGGTATCCTCAATCGATTGAGAGACATCCCCAATTGATTAAAAATGTCCTGTCACACGCGAGTAACGTGTTCAAGTATCTGAACGCATTAATTGCGTCATCCTTTAACGCGCGATCCCACATCGGCATTAACGCACTTCGTGCGTTCATCGGGCATTATAATGCCCGATGAACACACCTTTGCAGGTTCCCTAAGAGTAGTCCGTTCGTTATTCCTGAGTGTTTGATGAATTCGTACGAGTGGACTCGACAAAAAGTCAAAAAAAAATCAAATATGATTTGTAGTCAAATCCTGAAGGGAGTGAGTAGAATTTCAAGGCAAGTGATCTATGTCTTTAATTATACGGCATTGAATAGAGTATATTAGATGGATTGATGACTATGTATAAGATGTTATCATCATAAGATTTGGAGGTCAAACCCTAATAAAGTCAGACGTCTGTCCTCTCTTATGCACTAGTCAATGTCCGGGCTGGTAGCCTTCGTGATTTACTTTTTCTGTGTTGGCTTTAGGATAGATTGATGGGGACGCTGGAGGCTAGCGAATCACCTTTTGTCACCATTATTATTGTGAACAATTTATGTACCTAAATTTTAAAATTCTAAAGATACACTGCGCTTTCCATTATATTCCTTTCTTTTTCATGTTAAATTTTTTTCTCTCCGTTCAAAAATTTATTATTCCCAATTCATGTTGAATTTAGATATAAGAGCATAAACATATGAATAAAGTTTGCAAAAATATATTAGTTTTGGTTTAAAATGATTTAATGTTCTCTAGACATCAGTAGTTGGCATCCTCCCAATCTCAATCTATCCTGACATTCTCCCTCGGCATTAGTCATTAGTCATCGACCTCCTCCACACCTCAGTCTCAAATTCCAACATCGCACCTCTCATGGCCTCAATAGTCGACATCTTCTCTGTGTCGGTCTCATATTTCGACATGCGTCCTCCCTCAGCCTCAACCGTCGACATCCTTTCTCATCCTCAATAGTCGACATCCTCCATGCCTCAATCGCAAATCTCAACATCGCACCTCTCTCGATCTCAGTCGTCGATATTCTCCATATCTCAGTCTCACATCCTGACATCACACCTGACTTGGCCCCAATTGTCGACATCCTCTATGCCTCAGTAGTTGACATCCTCCCAATCTCAGTCTATCTTGACATTCTCCCTCGGCATTAGTCATTAGTCACCGACATCCTCCACACCTCAGTCTCAAATTCCAACATCGCACCTCTCATGGCCTCAATAGTCGACATCTTCTCTATGTCTGTCTCATATTTCGACATGCGTCCTCCCTCAGCCTCAACCATCGACATCCTTTCTCATCCTCAATAGTCGACATCCTCCATGCCTCAATCGCATATCCCAACATCGCACCTCCCTCGATCTCAGTCGTCGATATTCTCCATATCTCAGTTTCACATCCTGACATCACACCTGACTTGACCCCAATTGTCGACATCCTCTATGCCTCAGTCTCAGATCTTGGCATCGCATTTGGCTCTACCTCTGTCGCTAACACCCTCCACATCTCGGCCTGGTATCCAGGCATCCTCCCTGTCTTATCCTCAATCGTCAACATCCTCCACACCTCGGCCTCAAATCGAAACATCCTTCTTGTCTCGACCTCAATCACTGACTTCGTTTATTCTCAAAGTCATTCAGCATCGACCTCATTTCCTCATATTCAGAACATACCCACACCTTAAATTGGCTTTGCCACCATTATTATTCGTGAACAATTTACGTACGCAAATTTTAAAATTCTAAAAACACATAGCGCTTTCCATTATGCCCCTTTCTTTTTCATGTTAATTTTTTTTCTCCCCATTCAAAAATTTACTATTCTCAATTTACGTTGTAGAATTCAGATATAAGAGCATAAACATATGAATGAAGCTTGCAGAAGTATATTAGTTTTGGTTTACAATGATGAGACCTCAGTAGCTGGCATCCTCTGATCAGTCGTAGTCTATCCTAACATTCTCCCTCAACCTCAACCGTCGACATCCTCTCTCGGCCTCAGTCGTCGACATCCTCCATACCTCAGTCTCAAATTCTGACATTGCTCCTCTCTTGGCCTTAATAGCCGATATCTTCTCTTTCTCTGTCTCATATCCTGACATGCATCCTAACTCAGTCTCAACCGCCGACATCCTCTCTTAGCCTCAGTCGTTGACATCCTCCACGCCTTAGTCTCATATCCCAACATCTCACCTCTCTCGATCTTAGTCGTCGATATACTCCACGCCTCAGTCTCACATCTTGACATAACACATGCCTCAGTCTCATATCTTGGCATCACACTTGGCTTGGCCTCAGTAGCTGACACCCTCCATGTCTCAGCTTGAGATCTAGGCATCCTCCTTATCTTAGCCTTAGTCATCAACATCCTCCACACCTCGGCCTCAAATCCAGATATCCTCCTTGTCTTGGCCTCAGTCACCGACTTCGTCTATCATCAAAGTCACTCAACATCAACCTCATTTCCTCATCCTTGGAATAGGCCATTGAAACACGTATAACCACCTCAATAATAAGACCGCTTCTCCTAGGAGATGTAAACAACGATTGTGAATATTCCATAACACGTGGCATTGGGTGATTGGAGAAGCGATTATGTTGTTGTCATATCTAGTCTCCTAGATGATTTTGAAACACATGATGCTTGGTGATATTGGTGCAATCGTGCTCGGGTCAAGGTTGATCAGTTTGACTTGAGTTTCAATGTTTGACAATGATATTTAAAAATATATGAGAATAAGTTAGGTAGGTTAAGGTTGACCGGAGACTTGACTGGTGATGTCTTAGCTCGAGGGTTAGGCAAAGGAAAGTCCTAGTGGGACTAGGCAGACATAGTTGGAAACTAGGTAAAGTCCATGGTGGGTTAGTTGGAAGCTAAACACTTGGCATAAGTAAAAGTTCTAGAGGGACTAGGCAAACATAGTTAGGAACTAGGTGAAGTACAAGATGGGTTAGCGGGAGCTAGACACTTGACATGAGTAAAGTCCTAGTGGGACGAGGCAAACCTAGTTGGGAACTAGGTTGAGACCAAGGCGGGTTAGTTCTGAGCTAAACACTTGGCTTGAGAGAAGTCCTAGTTGAAAACTAGGTAAGGGAAAGTCTAAGTTGGTCAAATATTGACTGAACACTTAGTGAGGAAGCCCTGACAGGTCATAGTTGATCGGAGGCTGGGCAAGGAAACTCTAGACTTGGGTTAGGCAAGTTAGGGTTGGGTAATTAATTAGACAAATCGATTAGCCCTATCCTGATCGATTGGAGCAATCAATTAGGAGGCTCTTTGTGAGAGCATAGATTGTTGGGAAGCCCATACCAGTCGATTGCACCAATCGACTAGGAGAGCTTTCATCACAAGAGAAAAGGGTTGAATCGATTGGACCATCGATTCAGATGAGCTAAATCGATTGGCCTAATCAGCCAATGTTCTTCTATTTATCGCAAAAAAAAAAAAAAATAGAGAGCTAGGGAATCGACTGGCCAGTCGATTCAGCCCACCAGTTGATTAGGGAAAGCGACTGGGAAAAGAGAAAAAAAGCAATTGGAGGATCGAATGGTTGGATTTGCTTGTATTTGAGTGGAATCAATTGGGGCAATCGACTGGGAACCCTAATTGGGTGATATAAAGAGTTTTCGCTATAGATTCAAATACATTTCTTCTCCGCCATTGCCGTTATTTCTTGTGAGCTCTTGGAGCAAAGTGTCGCTATATTTCCAAGTATCTAGAGGCGATTACAAGCTAGAAGAAAGCAAGAAATGCAAGAGTTCATTGTTGTAAACATTGTAAAATTTTATTTGTATTTGCTTGTTTCTTGTTGTATTTCTTCGTAAAATTGTATGAGGCTTCTCCGCCTCTAAGAAGGAGGTTTTCATAGTGAAGCTATGAGTGTGAGGAGAGTAGATTTGTGAATTAGTCACTTCAAGGAGGCGGATACCAAGTAAAGAAGAAAGTATTAGAATTGCTCAAGTCTTTTGCAACGACAAATCTATAATGAGCAAAACCAAACTATTCACCCCCCTATAGCTCTCGATGTGTCCTAATAAGTGGTATTAAAATCAAGTCACTCTTCTTTGGACTGATCACCAAAAGAGCAACGAGCTAGAGGAAGAAGAAGAAGTTGAAGAGAAACTCTAATTTTAAGAAGTCAAGATCAAGGGAGTTCAACTTCAAAATAAAGTTTGGCTATGACACTCAGACACCTCCACCATTCGAAATTGAAAGCATCAATCTTTGGAAGTCAAAGATCAAAAATTTCTTCATGATGGATGTTCCGGAAGGGAACGATGCGGATGACGAGTCGCTAAAGTGCAACCCACGACAACAATGACGGGGATAAGGTGCTCTCGCCCTACGAGATTAATACGAGCGTTAAAGGGAACACACCGGAAGATTTTCCGGTGGAGCCCACTCCGACGCTCATGATAGGAATCTTATCTCTTTTCGGAGGACAACGAGGAATCAAAGTTTGCTCTAAGTTCGAAAAACTTACCCCCTTTACCTGGATGCCGAGGCATCTTATATACCTGAGGTTTCGGTCACACATGTCCCCACGTTCTCCTCCACGTCCCTTAATCATCGGTTACTTGATAGATATCCTATCATTTGGTAACGGAGGCTCCGATAATTAAGACTTTAATTGCCGCGCGTTGTGGACAATAATTATCCGATGATTTTCCTATTTTGGAAAGAGGAACGATTACTTGAAGTCGGGATTTCTAACTCCTATGTTGATCTTTGGGCTCTACTCTCCCGAGCCAGTCTCGGAGTCACATCTCCCGAGCTGATGTCAGGACCTACATTTATTTTACCGAGATGATTTCGGGAGCCTGATATCCGGTCTGACCTCGGGGGCTTTCGTCTGTTCTCCCGAGGTAGTCTCGGGAGCCCGATTGTCGGTCTGACCTCGTGGCTCTGATCCATTCCCCCAAGATAGTCTCGGACTGACCTCGGGGCTCTAAGCCATTCTCCCGAGATAGTCTCAGTCTGACCTCAGAGCTCAGGTTCGGTGGGTCCTGCCACGTAGCTTCCCCACGCCACGTGTCCACCCCGGGATGCTCATCCCTGTCACAAGTCCCCCCTTCAAGTCTAATCGAAGGAAGTATGACTGACTGATTAGGCTGGTGGTACAATGAGAGGATGCTACGCGTCTGCGGGTCAATATTTCCATTCTTTCTCTCTTGGCGGCTTGTCGGGTCCGAGGAATCGAAACATTCGTCCCTTGGCTCGAGACGGTCTTTTGAATTAGTCCAAAAGTCCCTGTGAGTTTCGAGGCCGGACAATGATAGCTGTCTATCACCCATTAAAAGCACATGGGGTCTCTTAGTGGCGAGAAAACATTTCGGTGAGTATGATATTGCCACGTGGCTAGATTTTTTCTTCGTTATCTTCTTCTGATATGCGCCGCAGGGCCATACCAAATGACGACCATAAAGAGGGGCGACGCCTCGAGATGGGCAGTCATCACCATCTATGTGTCGTGCCCCTATTGTCCACACGAGGACGACTTCTTCTCTATAAAAAGGGGAGGCGAAAGCATCCTTCTTCCTTCTTGCATTGTCGATTATCAGAGATCACACATCCCGATGCTGTCTACTAGCTTCTTCTTTCGCTAGGGTTTCTTCTCCACGCTTAAGCATTCACCTTCCATCTTCTTCTCCCTCTTTCATTCGGAGACATGAGCAAGGAGGGAAAAAGGAAGAGAGACCAGGGTCGGATTCTCTACGGCACTGTAGTCATCTTCTCTATATACCACATTCCTTTAGACCCTCAGGTCTTCCACTTTTTCTACTACCCCAAGAAGCAAGAGCCGGACAACTTTTTCTTCCAGGCCCAAGCCAAATCGACCTTCTTGGATAAGGTCCCCTCCTCTAACAAGGGATGGAAGACCCATTTCTTTTTTGTGAATACTACTCCCGCTCCAAACTGGCCTACCGAATGGGTAAAGGACCTACCCACTCAACCATATATGCCCAAGAGTTATCGCTCGGAGCCAACGTTTCAGCTGGCTTACTCTAAGCTCAGGGGGCTTCGCGTCTATGTTGGGCGCTTGCTGAGCGAGGTGGTGCTGTAGATTTTTCGACTGAGCCAGATCCCTGCCACTCTGTCTGGCTCGTTCAATAAGCTCTTGCTTTTTCCTTGAATTTTTTAGCTCTAGCTAAGGCTTTTTCTGTGTTGCAGCTCAAACCATGTGGAGTGCGGTACTTGTTGAAGAGCTCGGTCTTGATGAGGCAGAGCTAAACGCCAAGGCGACAAAGGATTTGGCACAGCGGGCCGTGCCACCAGTGCGCAGCACTGAGGCCTTGGAGCAATCAGAGAACGCCGGGGTGACTCGGGAGTGGAGCCACTGGTGGGGGACTCCGAGACAAACCCACTAGTGGTGGACTCAGAAACCGAGGCACCTGTGCTGGACTCAGAGGCAGAGCAGCCAGCCTCAGAGAGACTAACGAGGAAGCGTCGTTGAACGACTGTTTCCCCGAGCGCGTCGCTGGCTCGGGAATTGATCGAGGAGGCTCCCTGACTTCCAGCTCGGTGCCACCTCGCTCGGGGGCCTTGACCGACCTTCCAGGGCTAGACATCTCGGCTCCCTCCACCTCAGCGCCTCGGTCTCCTCCCCGTTCTCCAATTGACCTACAACTCCCATCAGTAGTCAACCTGACTCAGGTCATCCAACCTCAGCCGATCAATCTTCACGGTCGGCTGGTCGGGTGCTGGGATCAGGGGGTGTTAACCACCCAGGACCGGAGCCCGCTAAACTTAGCCAACAACTTCTTCATGGATGCAACCCAGGTTAGCCCTTATTCTTTTTACTATTCATTCACCTTGCTCCTAACACCTACTCTTGTGCAGTTTTGGGTGGCCTGTCGGGCAGTCACCCAATCCATGGTTCGCAATACCAGGGAGCGCCGGGCGGCGGAGCAGAGGGTGCAAGAGCTGGAAACCCAGCTAGGCCACAGAACCCTCCCTCCCGGCGAGGAGGGTATGGAACTCCTTCGCTCTGAGAAGGCACAACTAGAAGAGGCTGACAGGCGGAGGAGGACGTGCCACCCTGGTAGCTGCCTCTCGGGACATCGACCAATTGATCCTCCGCTTGGAGAACGTGGAGACCCAAAAGAAAATAGCTCTGACTCGCCGGCCCGCGCCCGCTCAGATTTAGACAAGAAGACAGCCGAGGCTAAGGCTTTGACTGGACAGTTAAAAGAGTCGGCAGCCGCCCATCACTCGACCTAGCTGGCCCTGACTAATAAAGAGATGGAGTTGGCCGCCAAAGAGGACGCTTACAAAGCCCTGGAAGCTCAGCTGGTGGCTCGGGCTGCAAAAGTGACTGAGCGAGATGTCGAGATCAATCGGCTGAACGGGGAGTTGGCGGCCTATAAGGAGGGAGAGTCGGAACAGCTGGAAGCACACTGACTGGAGTATCTCCTGTCGGAACCTTTTTATCGCCAGTTGGTTCGTCGGACGGCCAACATGTTCAAGTATGGCATCGAAAGCACTCTGCAACAACTGAAAGAGGTCGGGCATGTCCTTGAAGATCTGCCTCCCAACACCGTGAAGCCTACTCGGGTGCAGGAGGTCATCCCAGCAGATGCCTTTCCTCCCTTTACTTGAAATGTAATTTAATTTCTTTTTGACTCGGCCTGTCTGACCTGTAATTGATCCAATGGCCTCGGGCCTTATCTTAATGTTAATTTCCTTTCTCAATATTTCATGCGTTGATGTATTTTTGTTCGGCCACTCTGTTGCCTGCTTGATAGGACTTAACCATTGCTACCTTCTTAGTCTATCCCTCGCCTGTCCATTCTTCTTTGAGCTCGGGCTTGCTATAGATGCGACTCATAAGTTAACTTAGGTCTTTCGGACGGTTAGTCCCAAATGTTGGGTCACTCGGTCAGCCATGTCAACTAGCCGGCTTCGATATCCAGAGGCCCCCACTCGGCTCCTCAGCCGGCAAACCCTCGGGGTCTAGTTTGCCCTTGGCTAAGGCCTAATGGTCCCTACAAATAATGATTGCTTGCGTCTCCCAGGACACAGGTTCATCTGGGACCGATCGTTCGGTTTTCCATTTTGTTCGGGCTAGTTAAGACCCTTGCTCAACTATCCAACTATTTCACTCGGCTCTTCCATAATTCAGTGAGTCAGTTCTCGATGTCGCTCAGTCATCCTGATCGGGCAGGGACAGCCATGCCCGACCGGCCTTAGGGTTGGCGAATTTACGAGAGCAGACCCAGCTATAACTAGTCAGGGCGGGTCTGGATGCCACTCGGCTTACCCGACTGAGCGTGGGAAGTCACGCCCGACCGGCACCGAGGTCGGCGGGTTCGTGGGAGTAGACCCACTTATAACTCGCATGGGCGAGAGTCTGGACGTCCCTCGGCTTACCCGACTGAGTGTGGGTAGCCACGCCCGACTGGCACCAAGGTCGGCGGGTTCGTGGGAGCAGACCCACTTATAATTCGCATGGGTGAGAGTCTGGGCGCCCCTCGGCTTACCCGACTGAGTGTGGGTAGCCACGCCCAACCGGCACCGAGGTCGGCGGGTTCGTGGGAGTAGACCCACTTATAACTTGCATGGGCAAGAGTCTGGGTGTCGAGCTGTAGTTGTCCTGATCTCCATCATCATGTTTACAACTAACACTATTACAAGGATTGCCCAAGTTTTAATTATGATACAATTTTAAATGTATGACGCTCCAGGGTCTTCCTAGCCTTTTTCCTTGAGTGTCTTGCAAGTAGTAAGCCCCAGACCCTAGCTTCCCGACCACTAGGAAGGGTGCTCCCCATTGGGGTTCCAGCTTACTCACCTCCCCGATTGGCTTGACTCTTTTCCATACACGGTCGCCGACTTGGAAACTTCTGGGTATGACCTTCTGGTTGTACCTTCGCTGCATTCTTTGACGGTAAGCAGTCATTCGAACCGCTGCTCTATCTCGGATTTCCTCGATCAAATCCAACTTCAGACGTCTTTTCTTTGCATTATCTTCTCTGCATTATCTTCCACCCATTTTGAGAAATAATCTATAGCTACCAGTAGAAATATCTTCTGAGCGACTGCGACAGGGAAAGACCCTACTATGTCCATGTCCCACTGATCAAAGGGGCAAGACACACAGTAGATGCCCTCAAAACTTCAACTGGTCGGTGAGAGAGGTTTTGATGTTTCTGACAGAAGACACAGGAAGAGACCAACTGATCTGCATCCCATTGTAGTGTTGGCCAAAAGAATCCTGCTAGCAACACCTTTCGGGCCATTGACCGACCTCTTGAATGACTGCCGCAGGAGCCTAGATGTATTTCTCTCAGTATGTAATCTACATCTTCCTCCCCCAAATACTTGAGCAGCGGCCTAGAGAAAGCTCGTTTGTATAAGGTATCTCCCACTAAGGTGAACCTGGTCGCCCTCTTCATCAGCAGGCGAGCCTGCTCCGGATGGGTTGGGAGAGTTCCTTACTGCAAATAGGATATGAGCGGAGCCCTCCAGTCGCCTTCAACCTCCGTCTCTATCTCCCTCTCGACCTGAGCTACCAGCATGTTTGAGGTAAGGGGTGGGTGAAGACCCAAGGAGTGATGGCGCTGACTAACTTAGCCAACTCATCAGCTTTTAGGTTATCCTCTCGAGGAATTTGGAGTATCTGTACTTCCTGAAATCCGACCTTCAACTGCTCATATGCATTTACATAGGTCTGCAGCCTTTCACTATTTATCTTGAACCGTTCGGCTAGCTGCCGAGTCAGAAGATGAGAATCTGAGTGAAGCATGAACCGAGCAGCTCCCACGTGCCGAGCAGCTTGTAACCCAGCAAGGAGAGCTTTATACTCTGCTTCATAATTGGTAGTCCGATACTCCAACCGCACGACCAGGTGGAGATGATCTCCCTTTGGAGAAATTAAGAGAATCCCAATGTCGCTTCCTGACCGAGTGACCGAGCCATCTACATAGATCTTCCATATTTCCTCTTCTTCCTCAGTGTGAAGCTCGCTAAGAAAATCGGCTAATGCCTGAGCCTTAATAGCAGTCCGGGACAGGTACTGAATATCATACTCACTTAACTCCGTGGTCCATTTGATCATTCGGCCGGAGGCTTCTGGGTTGACCAATACTCTTCCGAGGGTGCTATTGGTTAATACCCGAATGGGATGAGCCAAGAAGTAAGGGTACAAGCGTCGAGCAGCCAGCACAAACACATAAGCTAACTTCTCGAGTGTATTATACCTACACTCAGCTTCTTTCAGCAAGTTCTCGAAAAAATAAATGGGCTGTTATTTAACCTCCTTTTATTTTACAAGCATTGCACTCACCGCTCCCTCCATGGCCGAAAGGTATACATACAGAATCTCTCCCTCTTCGGGCTTGGCTAAGACCGGTAGACTGACAAGATAGGACTTCAATTGTTCATGTAGGATCGATGCACGTGAGAGGGGGGGGGTGAATCACGTGACTTTTAAAAAATCAGAGTGCTTTAAAAAGCGTGCACAGCGGAAAGAATAAAACACGAACGAAAAACCAATACAAACGACACAGGTAGTTTTACTTCGTTCGGAGCCTTCGGCGACTCCTACTCGAAGGCCCAGGTCCCTCGGACCTTTCCGTTGGGCAATCCACTAAAACTCTCTACCGGTAAACCCCGATAGAGTAGGCGAGTACACAAGAATTGAAAGTGTGACAACCCCACACTTTCAAGTAATTAAATGCAATAAAATATATATTAAAAAATTAAGTTCTTCTTTTTACCGACGTCCGGAGTAGGTCGACTCTTTCGGGGCAGCAGGACGTCGTCGGCTCGAAGTGAAGCGTTTCCGGAGCAAGGCGCGAGCGTAGAAGAACTTTGAAGCGTTGGAAGCAGTGTTGTACGAAGCATGGGGTCGAGGACCCTTTATATAGGGCCTGGGGGCGCCCGGGATGTCCGGGGCGCCCCCCACGTGGCCTCTGATCCGCAGGGCTCTCGGTCGCGTCTGATCCTCTGGATCCGCTTTGACCGGGGTGCCCGGAGCGCTCGGGGCACCCGGATTGACCGGGTCAAAGTTCTATCTCCTTGGCTTCGCAGTGTTTAGGTTCGAGGTGTGCGCATGGGGGCGCCCGCAGCGCAGGGGGCGCCCGGGAGCAGCGGGGGCGCCCGAAAGCACAGGGGCGCCCGCAGCTTGTACTGTCGAGGCGCACTTTATGATTGTGTGTTTGGTGTTCACCTTGGGGGCGCCCGGGACACTCCGGGCGCCCTGGTCAGCAGTTGCCTCACTCCTTTGAGGCACTCTGAGCTGCAGACTCACGTTCCTTCAGTCCTGCATCCAGGGTTAGTCCAAAACACAATAACATAATAAATTATTAGATTTATACAGCCTTAGCTGTCTTGGTTCTGACTTTGGTCTCCAAAATGGAGCCCTAGGTCGAACCGACACCTGCTGTTCCCTCGACGGGGAACGCGTCCTCACTGGTTCGCTCCTCCAGTGACTTACCTCACTTACCCTTTGTGCAGCTTTACTTGACTTCTTGACCCACCAGGACTTCCTGCCAAGGCTCAACCACCCTGGTCTTCCTGCCAAGTCTCAACCAACTTGGTCTTCAGCCAGTTGTCAGGTCCCGCGGACCCAACTGGACTTCCCGCCAGGACTCAACCATCCTGGACTTCAGCCTGGTGTCTGGTCCTAAGTCTTTCAACCCTGCACACTTAGTAAAGAGGTTAAACACCAACAACCCTAACTTTAACCACTTTGTCATACATCAAAACCCGAGTTTGACCGTTAGTGCAAACTGCACCAACAGTTCAAAGGCCCGGTCACACTCAGCATCCCATTGGAACTTAGTGGCCTTGCGTATGATCTTGAAGAAGGACAGACTGTGGTCGACCGTCCTGGAAATAAAACGAGAAAGAGACGTGATCCTCCCGGTCAGTCATTGAACTTCCTTCAGATTCTTGGGCGGTGGCATTTCTAGCAGAGCCTTCACTTTGCTGGGGTTGGCCTTGATGCCTCGCTTAGTCAGGAGGTAACCCAAGAACTTCCCACTTCTTGCTCCAAATAAACATTTGGCCGGATTTAATTTCAGACCATACATTCTCAAGGTACACTATGTCTCCTCCACATCTGCTATCAAGTCCGCTCCCGGAGGGATTTGATGAGGATGTCATCCACGTACACCTCAATGTTCCTTCCCAATTGCTCCTTAAACACTTTGTTCATCAGCCGTTGATATGTAGCCCGGCGTTCTTCAGTTCGAATGACATGACTGTGTAACAATAGGTGCCTTCGGATGTAATGAAACTGACCTTTTCTTGATCGCTAGGGGCTACTGGCACTTGATGGTATCCTTGGTAGGCATCTAGCATGCAAATAAGCTCACTCCCATCTGTGGAGTTCACCATCTGATCGATACGAGGGAGTGGGTAACAATTTTTGGGGCAGACTCTGTTGAGATCTTTGAAATCTATACAGACTCTCCATTTGTTCTCCGGCTTGGACACTGGCACTACATTGGCCAACTAGACCGGAAACTGCACCTCCCGAATGTGCCCTGCCTCCAAGAGCCTGTTTACCTCGGCTTGAATTATCATATTTTACTCGAGACTAAGTCTCTCTTCCGCTGCTTTACAGGCCTAGCGTCAGGGTAGACATGCAACTTGTGCTCCATGACTTCTGGTCGGACGCCCTTTAGATCTTGGGCCGACCATGCGAATACATCTTGGCTCTCTGCCAAACACTTCACTAGTCGTTGCATAAGGTCTGGGTCTAGCTCTGGCATTATCTTCACCTTGTTTCTTCTCGGTCGGGAAGGAGCTAAACCTCCTCCTTTTGTTCTCTCACCATGTTGCAGCTGGCCGGCGGAGCTCAAAACGCCTTCCGCACTTTCGTTCGTACATCGTCCACGTAGCACCGGCGTGCTATCTTCTGATCACCTCTTACTTCTCCTACCTGATCGCCGATCGGGAATTTAACCTTCAGATAGAAAGTGGACGCCACGACTCTGAATTCATTAAGAGCTGGTCTTCCCAGGATGACATTGTAGGTCGATGGCGCATCCATTATCAGGAAGGTTGACCATCGGCTCCTCTTCAGGGGCTCCTCCCCGAGTGAAATGACCAACTTGATATGGCCAATCGGTTGGACCTCGTTCCCTGTGAACCCAAAGAGGGGTGTGGTTATAGGTTGCAATTCACTGGCTTCAATCTGCAACTGCTCGAATGCTTTCTTGTACAAAATATTGACTGAACTACCAGTGTTCACAATGGTTCGGTGGACCTGGTAATTGGCTATGACAGCTGTGATGACCAACACATCGTCATGCGAAACTTCCACCTCTTGTAAATCCTGTGGGCCAAAACTAATCTGTGGTCCTCTGGCTTGAGCAGAGCTGGTCCTCACCTAGTGAATCTCCAGGCACCTGACCTGAGACTTCCGGGCCCGGTTGGAGTCCCCATAGGTGGGGCCGCCTGAGATGACGTTAACCGAGACCTGTACTGCGTTCTATTGATTTGCCTGCTTTTTGTTTACTTCTCCTTGCTCGGGAGAGTCGGGGGTCGGGAATAGTTGCCTTGCCGTTGGGGCAGTCGCCTGGGTGTCCGACTCTCGCCTTTCTGCCTGCGACCTTCCTCGGCCTCGGGCTCCTCCCTAAGATGCTCCCCTAGGGGTTCCTCGACCGGGGCGAGCTTGTCCTCGCCCGACCTGCCAATAATCTTGGGTATTATGAGTATGACTATGATGAAATGAACAGTAGGGCTGCCACCTGTTGAGGAGGCACCCCTAGGCCACTTGCTGAACTATGCCACATTTGACTTCGGCTCTCTGTCCCATGGCTTGGGGACTACAGAGGGGTCCTCCGGGAGGTATTGTCTTTTGACTATGGGGAGCTACAGGTAGAGGCTCGACCTCCCGACGTCGAGCGGCTTGTGCTTCCTCTACGTCCACGTACTTAGCGACCTTGCACAAGAGGCTCTCGAAGTCTTTCGGGGGCTTGCGTATCAGCGATCTAAAGAATTCTCTCTCCTGCAAACCCTGGGCAAAGGCGCTGATTAGCACTTCCGGAGTGGTCGTGGGCACGTCTAGCACGACCTGGTTGAACCTCTTGATGTAAGCCCGCAAGGACTTCTTAGGGCTTTGCTTCTAGGCAAAGAGGTTAAGGCTCGTCTTATGATGTCTTTTGCTACTTGCAAAATGTTGGAGGAAAAGCCTCTTGAAGTCAGCAAATCGCTGCATTGACTCTTCCGGGAGTCTGTCGAACCATCGTTGAGCGGGCTCGGCCAAGGTGGTCAGGAACGCTTGGCACACAATGTCATACGTGTCCTGATGTAGCAGGGCCGCATTCTCGAACTTCATCAGGTGCTCTTCTGGGTCTGTGACTCCTCCATATTCTGGAATAGATAGGAGTCGGAAGTGCTTGGGGACTGGCTCTTGAAGGACACGGCTAGAGAAGGGGAATCCAGTGCGATCAGTTGGAGCTTGGATAGCTGGGGCTTTCCCCTTGTCGAGTATTGCACAGCTGAAAGAGACTTCCAGTGGGTTGGACTGTCCTGCACCCTCCATTGGGACAAAAAATGTTTGGGGGAAACAAGGACCACTACTCGGATGAGCCCCGCCTTCTGTTCCAGCGCGGGCAACTGCCTTAGATGGACCTTCCTGAGTCAGACGACCGTTGGTCTTCTGTTGTGCTGCTAGCTTTTGGGCTTTGGCGGCCACTAGCAACTCGAAGTCTTCTTGTGAGAGTGTAATTGTCACCTTGCTGGAGTCACCCATCTTCGTCTTTCGATCAGGTAGAATTTTCTACAGATGGCGTCAAATTTGATCCTGTCGACAGGTGGAGAGGGCTCTCGCGCAGATGACCGGGTTAGACAGAAGAGTTGTTGTGGCTTTTAAGGGAGCGGAGTCATAGAGAGCTAGGGGAGGGTGAGAAATCAATCCAGCAAAATCCCCTTCTGAAGCACCAAATGGACCTTATATAGGAGAGGAGGAGGACCCCTATCTTGTATGGGTTGTCTTGTCTCATTAAAAGTCAATCTTCTGACACAATCCCCTGGCAGCCTTAGTTTCCCCGAGGGTCTGGCATGGCCGCCAAGAGGTCTATTCCAGGCTGTCATTTCCATCCTCATTAATGTCTGGCGCTCACAAGATAATGGCAGGCATCTCTTCTTCATAATGAGAATCCATTATGTAGCTGTGAATCCATCCAGACCTGGCAGCCTTAGTGCGGTCACCCTGTCTTGTCTTATTGTGTAGCTGTGAATCCATCCAGACCTGGTTGACCGATTGGAAGTGGTCACCCGGAGGGGCTCGGTCACTCGACTGTCAACGGCTCTTGGATGGGCAAGTCGCCTGAGTGGGTTCAGCCATTCCTGGTGCCTGCCAATCTGACCGACCGGCGGGATATGCCCGACCGGACAACCGACCACAGACTGTGAGTCACTTCCTAGAGCGGGGTGTGATTTCATTGCAAGGCGATCGAGCTGTTCGATCGGGCATGCCCGACCGGGACCATTCGTCCGGCAGTCAACTACACCGGCATCCCTTTTTCAAGGGAGTCGTGTTTTCCGTCCACCCGACTGATCCTTCTCGATCGGGTTCAGCCGGCCGATCTCATCCGATCGGCTATCGCTGACCGGACCAGATCCATGTAGCCCCAAGCGCATTCCTCAGGCAAGGTTAACACCCTGTGCACCCGACTGTTCTCACCCCGATCGGGCCTCCCCCCTTAACTCCCGACCAGATCAGCAAACAACAAGAGAGCAGGCATTTAGCATCAGGCCAAAAACTAGTCATGAGGGGGCCGGTGTGGATCAGTACTCAGAAGGGCGACCGACGCGGATAGATTCGGTCAGGCTAGTCCAATCAGGCATGATGGTCCAGGTAGTCCAACCAATCCAATTAAAACAGTCAAATGGTTAAATTGGTTAGTACAAGGTTCAGACGAACTAATCAATTTGACTAAAAGGCCTGGTCAAACCAAACCAGGTACATTAAACACACACACAAAAAATAGCGACACGCTAGCATAAAAAATTATTTTCTTAAAAAAGGAGAAATATTTCATATATAAGTTATTTCCTGAAACACTGGCGGAGGCTTCGAATCTGAATGAAGTTGAGAAGCGGTCAGAGATCTAATTACATGGTCATTTGTAATCGCGTCGTCAATGAATTTAATTTCGTTTCACAAGTTAAAAAAAAATAAACTCATGAATTCAGTTTCAGTTTCGATTTGGATTTTAATTTCAGAAGTAAATTGCTCCTCCCAGCCCCTACAACGCGCACCCCCTTCCACCCCTCTCTCTCCCCGCGTCAAATAACACATGTGCCCCTCCCCTCCCCATTCTCTCATTTAATTAACCCCTCTTTTATTTAATTTTATTTTTTTAATTAAATTTTTTTATTATTTTTCATTAAAACTTTTATATATATATATATATATATTAATTTTATTTAATTAATTTTATTTATTACTTTTTCATTAATACTTATATATATATTAATTTTATTTAGTTTTATTTTTTAAATTAATTTTGTTTATTATTTTTTCATTAATACTTATATATAATAATTTTATTTAGTTTTATTTTTTTAATTAATTTTGTTTATTATTTTTTCATTAATACTTTTATTTTATTATTTAATTTTATTTTTTTATTAAATTTTTTTATTATTTTTTCATTAATACTTTTATTTATATATATATATATATTAATTTTATTTAATTTTATTTAATTAATTTATTTATTACTTTTTCATTAATACTTATATATATATTAATTTTATTTAGTTTTATTTTTTAAATTAATTTTGTTTATTTTTTTTATTAATGCTTATATATAATAATTTTATTTAGTTTTATTTTTTTAATTAATTTTGTTTATTATTATTTTTCATTAATACTTATATATATATATATTAATTTTATTTAATTTTTATTTAGTTTTATTTATTAAATTAATTTTGTTTATTATTTTCTAAATTTTATTTAATTTTATTTATTTAATCAATTTTGTTTATTTTATTATAAAAATTGTTTATTTTTTTATTTTATATAATTTTTAACATAAGTCAGAATCTTTCTCTTTTTTTAAATTACCTTTCTAATTCGACACTTAAATTACCCCCCATCTAACTTTTGATACATGTCAGAACCTTCTCTCTTTAAATTACCCATCCTCTAACCATTGACACCTGTCAATACACCCCCTTTCTTTAAATTACCCCTCTTCCAACCATTGACACATGTCAAAATTTCTCATCCGTTTAAATTACCCCAATTCCAACTCTTGATACATGTCAGAACTCCTCACTTTCTTTAAATTACCCATCCTTCAACTTTTGACACATGTCAGAACCTCCCCCCTCCCCTTAAATTGTCCACCCTTCAACCCATCCTTCAACTCTTGACACATGTCAGAACCTCCCCTCCTCTTAAATTGTCCACCCTTCAACTCTTGACACATGTCAGAACCTCCCCACCCTTTAAATTGTCCACCCTTCAACTCTTGACACATGTCAAAACCTCCCCATCCTTTAAATTGTTCACCCTTCAACTCTTGACACATGTCAAAATCTCTCCCTTTAAATCCACCTCTCCTCTCATACTTCATCACACCTCCCTCCATTGCTATCTCCCTCTCAGCCTCCTTCTCTCTTCCTGCCATTACTTTTCGTAATTCATAGAAGAAAACCATGGATGACTATTTGGGTTTATTTTCAGATAGTTGGTCAATTGAGAATGATGTTCCTAGTGGAGAGAGTATTTCCAACAACAATCGCGATTATACAATCGAATTTACCACAGATCAGGTTAGTTATTATCATTTTTTATGCATATTCGTTATTTATTTTATAAGTAGAGAAATTATATTAAGATTGTATAATGTCATACTTATACATCTTTGTTTTATTTTTTTATATAGATATTTAAAACTAGAGAAGATATGATAAATTGGGTAAAGAGAGTTGGTCTGAAGAATGGTATTGTAGTGGTTATTAAAAATTCTGCTAATTTAAAAGGTGGTAAGCTACCAAAGTGTCATCTTATGTGTGAAAGAGGTGGAAAGTACAAACCGCCACGATATCTAGTTGAAGGAGAATCCTTAAAAAGAAATACTGAGACTAAAAAATGTGAATGCCCATTTGAGTTGCGAGGTATACCAATACCTCCAGATGGTGTGATGTGGGTTTAAGGGTTGTCTGCGGTTTTCATAATCATCAATTAGCAGAATATATTGATGGCCATGAGTACCCAAGTAGGTTAAAACCAATAGAGAAAGAATTTGTGCTCGACATGGCCAACAGCACCACACCTCGTGAAATTCTTAGTATTTTGAAGGAAAGAGACCCGTCAAATACTACGGGGATCAAAAGTATTTACAATGTCATTTTCACAAATAAATCTGCTAAACGTGGCGGTCTAAATTCTATTCAGTATGTCTTGGACCAATTAATCAAGAAAGAATACCTCCATAATTACCAAACAAATTCAGACACCAACGAAATCACAGATATTCTTTGGGTTCATCCAAAAAGTTTAGAACTGTCTGTTAATTTTTCATCTGTGTTGATCATTGATGCCACATACAAGACCAATGAATATCGGATACTACTATTGGAGGTTGTGGGTATCACATCCACAATGCGAACTTATTCACTTATGTACATATCCACAATGCGAATTCACTTATCCACAATGCGAACTTATTCGCATATCTTAGTAGTGAGAGAACAGAGCAACTGACATGGGCATTAGATACCTTAAAGAAGTGGATGATTGAAAAGAAGGCATCATTGCCATTGGTGTTTGTTTCAGATCGGGATTTGGCGCTTATGAATGCCATTGAAACATGTTTTCCCAATGCACGTCACATCCTTTGTATTTGGCACATAAACCAGTGCGTAATGAAGAAATGCGCCCCTATGCTTGGTCTGGAGTGGCAACATTTTAATGCATCTTGGCACTCACTCATTAATTCATCGACACAATGGTCTTATCGGCAGAAGTGGGATGTTATGTGCAAGGAGTATCAAAGATTCGAGGGTGTTCTAAATTACCTTTGGGATACATGGCTACACCCTTACAAAGAGCGATTTGTTTCAGCATGGGTTGATATATGTATGCACCTCGGGAGCAATTCAAATCAAAGATAAAGTCACTTTATAGCTTTATTATTTAAATTTTGTTCATTATTGTACTATTTCAATTTTTTCAGTATTGAAACAAATGTATTTTTTTTATTACAGAGCAGAGTCTGCGCATGCGAGACTAAAACTATATTTGGGAGATACCATGTCATCTCTACAGACATCTTTTGAAAAAATACATAAGATGTTGAGAATTCAGTTTGGTGATATTAAGAAGTCGTTCGAGAAATCTATCAACATTCCATGCCATCAACATTTACATGATGACATTTTCAGTCAAATAAGGTGTCGGATTTCATTAGAGGTAATGGAGTTGATTTCTGGTCAGCTAAAATGCATTGAGGAAGCATCTCACCAGCTAGCCGGCAGATGTAACTGTTCTATCAAAATTGTATACGGATTGCCATGCGAGCATGATCTTGCATATTACCGGTATTCTTCCATTCCAATTCCGCTTCAGAGTATCAACGCTCATTGGAGGAGATTGTCAATGCACGTACAGCAGCTTAGTGACGAGGGGGCACAACCTAACAGGACATCCCACGTTGTTGATATACTGGATGAGATGGATCCACATATGCGAGAGCATATGATAGATAAGTTTTTTGATATGATAGATCCATCTCAAAGTACACTTCGAGCTTCTTCATACAACACAGAACATAGAGGTCGCCCTACGGGAAGAGAAGAGCAAAGTGGACGTCGCATATCTTCTTTTGTATATGCATCCACTTCGAGATCTAGGGTTTCTCAACCGAATGCAACATCTCGAGAGAGAGGAAGACGTGGAAGGGGGTCAAAGGTTTGCAATACTAAAATGACCCATGATCACTCTCCAGTTCCATCCATCCATGATACTTATATTGAGAAATTACCTGTGTCTCTGCAGCGTTATATTTCTCACACTGTTGATGTTCAACCTGATGGTCATTGTGGATTCAGGGCAATAGCTGCACTAATTGGGTATGGTGAAGAAAGTTTTTTTCAAGTACGAGTCGAGCTTATGGAAGAGATTCAACAAAATATGGATCTATATGATCAACTTTATCCATATCCAAATTTGGTAACTAATCTATTATTCTCATTGAATTGGTTCGAGCCGAGTGCCCCACAAATATTTTGGATGGATGCTATGCCTTTGGGAATTGTCATCGCATCAAGGTACAATCTTGTACTGCATACATTTGGTGAGAATGTTGGGAGTTGTTTTACTCACTTGCCATTAAGAACTCCTCCAGTTCCAAACCAAAAGCGTCGAGAAATTGCTATTGCTCATGTTGGTAATCACTTTGTACAAGTTTTCTTACATCCTCATTACCCTGTACCTCCCATTCCAACGTGGTGGTGGCAACATTCATTGTATGAAGCTAAAGGATGGGTCACTCGTTATAGGACACGTATTCATTTGTGGTACGAAGTAATGGGTATACCACCACCAAACGCGTCAGGAGCAGAATTTGGAGGTAATATTGACTAAAAATGTACTTTTTATGCATTTTTATGTTTTTTTTGTATTATTACATGTGTTCTTCATTTGAAAAAAAATATTTGTTCTTAAGTTATGAATGTGTTCACTATTAATTGTTAGTATTTTTGTTAGTTTTAGATATATAAATTTTATTTTATTTTTATACTTTTAAAAATTTTTATAAATAATATCTCCTAAAATTTATAACTAAAAATAAGCAAAAGATTATAGACATATAACAAAATTATTCAAAAAAATAAAACTGATAAAAAAACTAATTAATAAAAAAATAAAATCAATAAAAAAAACCAAATTTAAAAAATAATAAATTAAAAAAATACAGGTATTATGAAAAAAGAAAATAAACAAAATTGATTAAAAATAAAACTAAATTAAATTTACATAAAATTTTAAAAATAAAGTATTTATAAAAAATAATAAATAAAATTGCTTAAATAATAAAAATTAAATAAAATAAAAAAATTATTGATAAAAAAATAATTAATTAAATTAATTAAAAATTAATGACAGCAGTTATTTTTTATTTTTTTTATTAATATTTTTTCATTAATATTTATTTTATAAAAATTTAAATAAATTAAAAATAAAAAAGAAGAAAAGAAAAGAGGAGGAGGGCACACATTTCATTAAGGAGAGAGAGAGAGAGGAGGGTGAGAAATGAAATGGGAGAGGGGGGTGGGAAAAGCACCTCTCTTTCAGAAATGAGTTTAGTTGCAGATTATGATATTCCTCTAATAATGAATCAAGTTTCAGAACTGGAATCTAGTTCCCCAATAGAATCAAGTTTTAGACTTTAATTCCAGATTTTTACACAGAATCGATTCATTAACTTACACATTCAGTTTTTTTAAAAAAGAAAATATTATGAACTTTTAGATATTCTAAAAATTGATATATTTTATATTAAAAATATTTTAATAAAAAAATCTAATCGCAACTATTTTCTAAAATTATTTACCAAGAATTTAAAAGTTATCAATTATTTGGCTTTGTACCCAAATAATTTGGCGAGTCTCCACTTGGTAAAAAAAAAATCTGTTAAATTCTATAATAGATTTCGGTGGCGTACCTGCACCTGTTAAAAGTTATCAATTATGAACTTTTTTTTCCCAAGTAGTTGTAGATTTCGGTGGCGTACCTGCACCTGTTAAATTCTATAATAGATCGAGACTTTGGAGCTGCACGTGCCAAATTGGGATTTAAAAACATTCCACTACAATGTTTAGATCTAATCCGCACTATGGTTGCGATTGGATTAATTGGGGCGTAACGCCAATTTAAAATCTCAATTTTGATTCTTTCCATGACACTAATTGAAACATTTATTTTACATTTAACCTTTGAAATTGAATCGATGCCGAAATTAGAATGTACTGATTCGGCAGCAATGTGATTGACGTCGAACGAGTACTCTTCACTCGCGATCGTCGCCGGAGTTGTTGTTCTTGTCTCGACGTTTTCTGTGATCAGATCAGTGGTCGGAAAGGTAAATTCCCGGCCGTGGCTTCTCACCGTTGCCCAGTTCTCATCCCATGCCCAATTATGACCGTTACGGCCAATTAAGCTCTTCATTCTCACAAGTGGATCCTCCTCCGGCGACTGCTCGTCCAGTTCCTCATCATCGGAGAGCAACTCCCAGAACGCCTGATCCAGAGCGCTGGTAGGAGAAACCCCGTCGAGATTTGAATCGGAATTCGAGGGCGGTTGATCCATTTCGGAGCAGGAAGCGACGAACGGGTGCCGGAGGAGCTGCGCCGCCGTACTCCGGTCGCGCGGGTCCCTTTTCAGACACTTGCTCAGGAAGTCCTTGCAATCTCCCGACACCCCGCTGGGGAACTCTGGAACGTCGTCGGAGAATGCGATTCGGTGGAGAGCGCTTATGGGGTTCTCAGCCTGCGGCCACGGCGGCCGCCCCGTGGCCATCTCAATGACGGTGCACCCGAGGGCCCAGACGTCGGCCGGCGCGCCCTGCTCCTCCCCGCGCGCCACCTCTGGCGCCATGAACATGGGCGTGCCTCCCGAGAAGCGGCAATCCGTCTCGTTGCTCCGCCTTGCGCATCCGAAGTCGGCGAGCTTGGCGCGGCCGCCGGCGCAGAGCAGCACGTTCTGGCTCTTGACGTCGCAGTGCGCGACGCCGGCTGCGTGGAGGTAGGCGAGTCCACCGAGGACGTCGCGGGCGTAGGATCGGATGGAGGGCTCGGCGAGCCGGCCCCCCTGCTTCTTGATGGCCTCGGAGAGCGACCCGCCAGGGGCGTACTCGACGAAGAGGTTGAAGCAGGGGCGGAGCCCGGGCGCGGGCGGCGCGACGTCGAAGCCCAAATAGGAGACGACAAAAGGCGAGTCGAGCGCGGACAGAATGCTCTGCTCGCGCTGCAGGGGACCGGAGAAGGCGAGGTCAGAGGACTTGACGGCGAACACCTGGCCGGAGGGCACGGAGGTGGCGAGGGAGACGGCGGCGGAGGCTCCTCGGCCAATGACGGGGCCGCGGAGGTAGTCATGGATCGCCATCGTTCGAACTGGAGGCGCAGGTGTTTTACTGGGCGTCCGAATGTATTTATATGTCGAGGAAGCCGAGTCTAGTTTGGGATCTTTAGAAATCCTCGAGAAAAGTCCACGGCGGCTTCGTCCGCGTTCAATGCATCACGCGATCGGGCCCAAGGAAGGGAGCGAGTCAATTATGAAGGTAGACAATTATTGTTCAAAGGTTTCTATTATATTGGTCGGGGACAAGTTTCGGGAACGATTCATTCCATTTCGATTAAACATTAAAAAAGGGTTGCGAAGTTAGTTAAGTAATTAGGTGGATGAGACTGACTGAAAGGTTCTCGCCCCATGAGCTGAGCTAAATTTGGAGTTGCTGCAGAATGGTAGGTAGCAGCTGCCGAAGAGCTAAATGAATTGATTCTCTTGTTATCGTTAGGTAGCAGCTAAAGACAATAGGAGTATTCTGATTTGTGCTTTCTAATGTCTTTTCTCATCCAACTCATTGAGAATAATTAACTAGTATCTTTTGTAGATATTTAAAAGAAAGAAATCATAAACTCTATGCTACGCTGTCGCAAATTGATACGTAGGTAGAGTTGTAAAGTTACCCGCCACCAGTCTGCAGAGGTGTGTATCATATAAACATCTATAATTTTTAAAAGACTTTTCTAACACAAATCTTAAAACTTATATCATCTAGAGTATATAATATATTTTAATTTTATATAGCACGTATTATTTTATGTACTTATTTATTATGATTTTAAATATTTATATATAAAACATAGTATATGAAAGCACAAAAACGCAGCATACAATTTACTGCATTCAATAGATTCTTAATAATAATTTTAAGTGCAACGTAATAAAGACTTAATGTTGTGTGATAGAGTCCATAATTTCTAGAAGTGCAATTAAGTTGGGTCAAGTCGAGTTTGATTAATTCAAGATTATTGAAAATTGTTTATTCAACAAATTATTTGAGATTGACCTTTTTTTTCCCAGCTCAATTAGAAATACTATAATCTTATCATTTAATTAAAAATAATAATTTAATAAATAAAAATTATTTTTTAAAAAATATATATTATAGATATTATAAAATTATAAACTCTAATAAAATAAATCAACAATTCAAATAGAGATAAATCAATCAAATATATTTTATACTATTAATTAAATATAAACAATCAAATTAAATAATAAATTTGTCCATAAATAATTAAATTTGGCCTCCGTAAAATCATTTATAGATGAGGCTGTATTATTATTATGTCAATTATTCGTGATCACTATGAAATTTACGCGAACTTTAATTATCCATTTCATGTATTTGTTTCTCTTAAACTAAAAATTATTGTTCAAAATAATATAACTCTTGGCCCCATTTTGAGTTGAATAAACTAAAATTATAGGCAGAAGCCACAAGGACCCGGCACTGGCCGCGTGCGACTGAACAACAACAAAACTGCACGTGATTGGCGTGGAAAATAGCATGAATTGAATGCATCCCGTCAAATTGGAGTCTCATCGACCCGTTTTTCCCATGCGTCGAATGAAACGAGTATTCCCGGTCTTGGACGAAACTTCGTACGAGTGGACCTACCAATAAGTCATATCAATCGAATGTGATTTGTGGTCAAATCCTGGAAGGAGTGAGTAGAGTTTTTAGGGAAGCGATTTATGTCTTTAATTATAAGATGCGGAATTGGAGTTGAACTCGTTCAGTGTTCTGACGTCACTGAGACTAGACGTTGCATATGGATCGGGACGACTCCAGATAATTCAATGTATCAAATTAAAGGGATCATGCATGAGTTCACGCGAGGATGACTGATCTTTGGCGGCTGCCAAGCGTCATGGATATCCTAATTAGGATCACAATCATCTCACTTAATTCATTAGTTGTGATTAGGTTTCAGACGGGGGTGTCAAAAATCAACACGACCCGACGACCCAATCCGAATCGACCCGAAAAAAATCGAATTCGGGTTGAAAATTTTCGGATTCGGGTCGGATTCGGGTTGGAGGGTTTCGGGTTGAAAAATTTTGGGTTGGGTTCGGGTCGGGTTCGGATTGACCCGAATTTAATATTTTGTGAATTTTTTGGGATTAAATCAAATTTTATTTTGAAAATTAAGATATTTTTATGTATATTAATATCAATATAGTATGATCATGATGAAGTATTGAGATAAAAGTGAAGAATTATAGGAAAAATTGCGAAAAAAGACATTTTGAATAGGTTTTTTTTGGGTTATTCGGGTCGGGTCTGGTTGATCGGGTTCGGGTTCGGGTTCGGGTTCGGGTTTGGGGGGTTCGGGTTGAAATCGGGTTCGGGTCGGGTTCGGGTTCGGGTTCGGGTTCGGGTTGGGAGTTTAAAAAAAAAAATTTTGAACCCGACCCGAACCCGACCCGACCCACCCGAATTGACACCCTTAGTTTCAGATGCACCATGGAAGGTCAAAATACAATTGGCTCAAGTTCTCAATTTTATGAAATTCTTAAACGATCCTATCGACAAGCGAAGATCGGTTCTCACTCGGATGACTCGGTCAGACCAAGACGACCCGGTCTACTGTAGCTCGGGAGGTCAGGGTCGGGCTTAATCAAGGACCAAATCTCAATCACTCGGGTCGGACAAAATCGGGAGCGCAAAGTGGAGTTTGAGATTGCAGAATGACAGCAATCCCCTTTGGAGCCCAAAGGGGGGTTTATATAGGGGAGAGGAAGCTCTCTGACTTATCAGGGATGTCCTATCTCATTAAGGTCGGATCAGTTGGCAGACTGGGCTAATGATAATTTTAGCTGCCCTATGAGACTGCTATAGCCGCCTGACAATCTGTCCCCTCTGTCCCTTCTGAACCTCATTAATGTGGGTGATTCTGCAGAGTTCTGCTTATGTCAGAGATTTCTCTCTCATAAGGAGGAGATTTGACAGGCTCTGGCATCGATGTGGTCTCCTCATGATTGCAGCCCCTGCCTGACTCAGGGCGCCCTACTTTGAGTGTCCGACCCCGAGCGCTTTGTCACTAATGCCCGACCTCAGGTATCCTGTCCCGAGTGCCTGACCTCGAGCATCTTACCCCGAGCGACAGACCTCGGGTATCCTGTCTCGAGTGCCTGACCTTGGACGTCTTACCCCGAGCGCTAGACCTCGGGTATCCCGTCCCGAGTGCCTGACCTCGGGCGTCTTACCCCGAGCGCCAGACCTCGGGTATTCTGTCTCGAGTGTCTGACCTTGGGCGTCTTACCTCGAGCGTCAGACCTCGGGTATCCTGTCCCGAGTGCCTGACCTCGGGCGTCTTACCCCGAGCGCCAGACCTCGAGTATCCTGTCTCGAGTGCCTGACCTCGGGCGTCTTGCCCCGAGCGCCAGACCTGGGGTATCCTGTCCCGAGCGCCAGACCTCGGGCGTCTTACCCCGAGCGCCAGACCTCGAGTATCCTGTCCCGAGCGCCAGACCTCGGGTATCCTGTCCCGAGTGCCTGACCTCGGGCGTCTTACCCCGAGCGCCAGACCTCGGGTATCCCGTCCCGAGTGCCTGACCTCGGGCGTCTTACCCCGAGCGCCAGACCTCGGGTATTCTGTCTCGAGTGCCTGACCTCGGGCATCTTAGCCCGAGCGCCAGACCTCGGGTATCCTATCCCGAGTGCCTGACCTCGGGCGTCTTATCCCGAGCGCCAGACCTCGGGTGAATGTGCTCGGACGGCCGTGGTAAGTTAGACATTCGCTTGTCTTTGCTTTTATTCTTTTCTACCCGACCCATGTCTGGCCCGGGTTCTTCCCATCGTATTGCCCTTGGCCGGGCTCAATCTGGCCGGGTTCCTTACTCACTCAAAAAACCACCCGACCGACTCATAAAAAATACCGGACCGGATCACGAAACACCCCGACCGGACCACGAAACACCCCGACCGGATCATAAGCCTTCCCTTCAAGTCTAGTCGAAGGAGGCGCGAGTCCGACTGACTAGGCCATCCACCCGGTCGGGTAAACCCAACTTTCAACTCTTGGTTTCCCCCTGCGTCCCGAGACCGCGAGCCATAAACGCCGTACCACCTATCAAATCAGCTTTTACTGCTACTACACGCGTCTACCTCTGACTGGGAATCCTCTGGCGCCGAGGTGTCAGCGGTAAGATTTGCGACCTCGGGAATGAGCGGGAAAACGACGGTTGAGATCCACTCCCGCTTTTTCCCAATCCGCATTGGACGACTTTCCCTGCTCCTCCGCGGGGTATAAATAGGCTCCCTTCCCTTATTTTCGCTTCTCACTCTCTCGACTTTCACATTTCACCGCTTTCTCATCCGACCTCCACCGCCTGATCCTGCGAGTTCCGACGATCGGCATTTTCCGTTGGACATGACCTCTAGGTATTCTCCTCTTCATCTGAGTTTCTTCTTTTAACTCCCGAGTCCGATTAGATGGCTAGGTCGTCTTCTACACCTGGGCCGTGGTACACCACTGTAACGCCCGCCCCTTACCGTTATGCGGCGCGTTACCTTTAACCTTTTTTTTTTCTTACTTACTTATATCATTGCGTATGAATCTAACATTGCAGCGGAAATGAAACATAACTAAAAGCATATGCAACGATAAGGAAGTAATAACACCATATAACATCTAATAGCATCCATACTTAAATAAACTCCAAAGAACTAGCAAGTATCATGCATAAAGTAGCAACATATGTCTTATTAGAAATAAGAACTAAGTCTATAGATGACACTAAAGTGGATCAATCAGTCAAGTCACACTACACACATTAGCCCTTCCTGCAGCTTCCCTTTCTTTAGTAATTTTTATGTTGATCTGCAACATATGCAAACAAACTATAAGTATGAAACTTAGTAAGCTCTTTCCTACTCACTAAATCCATACGTCACATGCATTTGAGAGACATATAACATCTTATGCATAGCATAAAAATACCTAAGGCATATAAATATATGAAGGCATATAAACATAGAACATATGCATTATAAAAACATTTAGGATGCTCTTTAGAAAACATAGTAAATAATACTTTAAAATCATATACATCATCTTCTTTGGGGTCCCCGGCTTTGTACTCATTCTTTCTTTTGCGCGCATACCCCTATGTAGGATGCGAGGTAGCTAATCCCGACCTACATGGGTCTACATTCTAGGCTTACTATCTTTCAGCCTAGGGACAGCTTCGGTAGTCCAGAACCGTGGATCTTTTCAAGATCCGGTACAAGCCAATCTTTAAAGTAAAATACATACATGCATTCTTTTCTTTTCTTTCTTTCTTTCATATAGAACATGCATTCCTTTCTTTCTTTCTTTCATATTGCATGTACTATAAACATTCAATCATTCATAATCATAGGCATACTTTCATATATAGAACATGCATTCTTTCTTTTTCTTTCTTTCTTTCATATTGCATGTACTATAGGCATTCAATCATTCATAAACATAGGCATACTTTCATGGCATAATCATTAGCATAAATAGCAAGACATGGAAGGACCTTTCTTTTAACACATGTAAGTGAAGCAACCATCATGCTAGTTTCATCAATACATCATACATATAACATGCTTGTCTTAATCAAGGCAATATGTTAGTTTAATCTTTCTTTTCTCATCTTAATACATGTTGGACGAAACTTCATAGCAAGGATATCATATCATAAGAGTCATATAATCATGGAAATAAAAACATACATTACATAAGAGGTCATTTCCAAGTACACTGGTAGTCTAGACTTCACTAAACACTAGTTTAGGTGCATGAATTGTACTTGAACTTATTCTTAGCCTTTATTCTAGTAATTGGCCAAAATTCATAGTATGTATAACATGGTCTAAAAGTTCATATAACATGTAAACAAAAAACATATTTTACCATTAAGGTCATATACAAACATAAAGGTAGTCTAGACTTCATTAAACACTAGTTTAGGGGCATACTTTGTACTCGAGCCTATTCTTAACTCTTATTCTTGTAATTTGTCAAAACTCACAGTAGGGATTTTATAGCATAATCATTCACATAACATGGGAATAAAAGCATATTTTTCATAAGAATTCATTCACAAGTGCAAAAGTAGTTTGTACTTCACCAAACACTAGTCTAGGTGTATGATCTAGAGTTCTACTTGGATTATCATGCATATGGGTACATGTAACATTTTTCTAAACATCAATACATAGAATGAAGCATGAGTTTAGGCTCAAACAACTTAGATAAGGTACTGACCCTAAGGTATAAATTATTTCCATCATGAAATAAAATACCCAATCACATGCATATCACTTGATTTAACTATAACTTCATGAAGGTCTATAAAAATCTGTTTTAAGGCATAATTTAAGGTCCCTTGGCCGAATATTACAGGGGTACCTTAGCATAGATTCCACAAAATTTCGTGGCCTAAAACATTTATATAGCAAGGAAACAAACATTAGAACAATAGCCTACTTCATGCATCAACATTTATCCATTTCATGACTTGGCCGAATTCTTCCAAGTCCTTTACATCATGGAGGGCATTCAAACACCATGTATCCATCATATATTCGTTACAAAAAGGTAGTAACAATTTCATGAACTCTTCCTTTAAGTTTTTGGACATAGAAAAGGGGGGTACCCCTTTATGGCCGAAACTTCCCTCAAGGTTTTCTTCCATTTTCTTTCACCCAACATCACAAGCAAAAATAAAAATCATAAAAACATATAAAAAGCCATTATGTTGCAGGTGAGGGAGTCTTACCACTTGTGCTTATGTTCCCAAAAGATCTCCAAATTTTGGAGAAGAAAAGACCTCTTAAACTCTAGCAATCCTCTTGTTCTTCTCTTCTTTTCTTCTTTCGGTTTTCTCTAGGTTTGTGATTCGGTTTTGGGCTGCAAGGGGCTCTAGAATTTCGGTGAGGGAGAGGAGGAAGGAGAAGAGTTTGGTGGAGAGAAAGGGGAAAGGTTTCTTGGTCGAAATGCATTAGGCATTTCCTCCTCTTCATGGCCTTTTATGATGAGTAAAGAGGCAAGCACCTCTTTAATGGTGTCTCTTCAATTTTTTTGTGTCTCTTCATCTTCTTTCCCACTTATCTACAATTCCCCATCCTCTTCTAATAGCACTCCCTTGCTAGGTGAATTGGTTACATATGCATTCTTAAGGCTTGGCTTTTCTTTGAGGTCGAAGGTTCAATTCTTGGCACCTCCTCTTCTTTTTGCTTTCTCTACCTTTTATTATTTTTTTCTTTTTCCAAGCCCGCATAACCAAAGCCCACCTAGAGAATGCTACTTATTAATTCATACACATGCATATGCATTTCGTTATTCATTCATACATGCGTAGGATACTTAAGCATAACATTAAATATAATACCTAAGCATAATTATCACACATCCACTACGTGTCAAGATAATGTCTAACATTTCTTTATTCGCAACTTTTCCCCCTAAATTCATAATATTATTCTTGGCCACATGTTCCATTATTACTACGCTAGAGTGGAAAATTTGGGGCGTTACAACCACTACCCGTTCAACTCTGACTCTGGGTGCTCTTAAGACCCTTCGTATAGATTATCAGATTCCGGAGGACCATCTCTTGGCTCTTCCTTCTCACGATGACCGGCCTAATCAAGCCCCAGTGAGCTATTTCACCGTTTTCAAGGACTACCTGCTGGTCGACCTGCGATTTCCTTTGCATCCTTTTATTGTAGAGATCTGTCGGTACTTCCAAGTGTCCCTCTCCCAGTTGGCCCCGAACTTGATCCGGATCCTGTGTGGTACAATGATCATCTTCGAATCCTTCCGCGTTCCTCTTAACCCTCGAGTCTTCCACCTCTTCTTCTACCTCAAAATGCAAGAGCCGGGTTGTTTCTTTTTTCAGACCCGAGTTAAGACGACTTTCCTAGATAAGGTTCCCTCTTCTAACAAGGGATGGAAATCCCACTTCTTTTATATAAACACCGCTCCGCCCGCGTCCTGGCTAACCAACTGGCTGGAAGAGTTACCAACCCACCCGGCGGCCCCCAAGAAATATCGTGCCGATCCCGGCTTCCAAATGACCTTCTCCAAGATCGGGGGACTTCGTTTCCATGCCGACAAGCTGTTGAGCGAGGCCGTGCTCTACGTATGCCGTCTGAGCCAAATCCCTGAGAAGTTGCCCGGCACCTTCGGTAAGCTTTCACTTTGCTTAAGGGCTTTTTAATGCTAACTAAAGCTTTTTCTGGTTCACAACTCAGGCCTTGATGGACGCCCTTATTGACGATCAGCTGGCCTTGGAGGAGGAAGCGCTGAACGCCAGGGCAGCTGAGTTGCTGGCCAGCCGGCAGGTGCCCCCCGTGAGTGTGGCCCCTGCTCCCGAGCAACCAGGTGACGGAGGGAATGACTCGGACCTTGAACTGCTAGCCGAGAACATCGAGGCAGACCTCCTGGCGGTCGACTCGGGGAGAGAGGTGCTGGCGTCGACCACCGATCAATCGTCCTTTAGTGCGGTTAGAAGGAAACGTCCACGAGCGGGTGCCTCTTCCAGTGCGCCTGCAGCCCGGGCTCGGGTCGAAGAGGCACCCGGTCTATCGACTCCACTACCTAGTCGCATGACGATTCGAGTCCCGACCTCCAGTTCGCCCCCCTCTCGCCCGGTAACCTCCACGTCTAGCTCGGGCTTACTTCGCCCAAGAGTTTTGACCTCCAGCTCGCTGCCCTCCCACTCGGCGACCGCTGTCGATCTTGCTGGGGAAGACGCCGTAGCTGCCCTCCTATCCTTGCACAACATCCCCCGAGCCCCCGTGGAGGTGCAGCTTCCCTCAGAAACCTCCTTAGTCCGAAGGGTTGAACCTCAGCCGCTCAACCTACACGGTCAACTGGTTGCGAGCTGGGACCAAGGCCTGGAGATGGTCGAAGGACGAAGTCCTTTTAGCTTGGCCGATAACTTCTTTATGGACATGACCAAGGTGAGCTTTTCTCTTTTCTTTATTATCTCTGTTCCCCCTTCACGTTGCTTGTTCTTGTATAGCTGTGGGTCACGAGCCGGGTGATCACTCAGGCTTTGGTCGTGAGTACTAGGCAACGTAGGGCAGCCGAGTTTAAGATAAAGAATCTGGAGCACCAACTAGCTCAGTGCGTCCTCCCTACAGGCGATGAGGGCCAAGCTCTGCTTCGGGATGAGATAGCTACCTTAAGGACGAACTTGGCAGAGGCTGACGTCCGGTCGGAGCAAGAGCATGAGGTGTTGGCCGCCGCCACTCGGGAAATAGATCAGCTTGCCACTCGGCTAGAAGCCGCCGAGTCTGCGAAGAAAATGGCTCTCACCCGTGAGGCAAGGGTTCGCTCGGACTTAGATAAGAAGACAGACAAGGCCAAAGGCCTACAACAGCGATTATAGGACTTAGTTACCGCTCATAATCAGACTCAGCTAGCCCTGAAGAACAAGGAAACAGAGCTAGCGGCCCAGAGAGAAGCTTTTCAGGCCTTCGAGGCCCAACTGGTGAATAAGGAAGCAGGATTGGAGGCTCAGGATGCCCAGCTTAAAGAACGAGATGCTGAGAATGCTCGACTGATCAAGGAGCTGGCCGATTATAAATCTGGCGAGCCGGCCCGGATCGAACAATCCCGGTTAGCCTATATTCAATCAGAGTCCTTTCTCCAGCAGGTGACTCGGCGAACGGTGGGCATGATTATGTACGGCGTGAAGGGCACAATACAACAACTCACCGAAGCCAGTCACATTCCCGCCGACCTGCCCCCTAACGTGGTGAAACCCACTCAGATCAAGGCCATGATCCCCGCCGACGCCTTTCCTAAATTTACTTAATCCTGTGATTTTGTCCTTTTGTTTCCTTTCAAGACCTGACCTTCAAGGCCCTTGTAATGGCCCCAGGTTTTATATTACTCATGCACCTTTTGCTTTCCTATCTTTTTGCCGTATGGCTTTGCTAATTGTTTAGGAAATGTTGAATTTTCTCTAAGGCTCATATACCCGAGATATTTAACCTATCTGCTCAAGATAGGTCCTTCAGATCAGGTCGATTCCCCATTTGAGTATGCTAGCTTATCCTGCTTACGTCCTCGGGCTTAGCTGTCGTCCCGAGACAAACTCGGGTCAGCTCACTTCATTTGGTCGATGCTTTGAATCGGAAATCGAGCTCGGCCGGGTCAAGACTTTGGCGTGAGCATTTCGTTGAGCTGGGTTAAGATCTTGGATCGGTGACGTCGGTCAACCAGGTAGGTATTCTGATTCGAGATTATCATGTGGTCGAAGTGATACCCAGATTCAGTTTCACTGTTCAATCGGGTAGGCACTCCGACCTAGAGCTCTCGCTCAGTCAGGTCGATGTCCGGACTTAGTCTTGTAGGCTTTGCCTCTTCCCAGTTAAACGATTCCCATATCCACGCTTTGGGGTCTTAGGAAAACGTGCGCCTTTCACCAGGCAAATACCCTTTAGTATCCGGACTTTCGCATCCTTAGTCATTTCAAAGCTTTTTCATGGTCTGAACAGAATCGCACGGCTTACCTGTGTCTACCTGTTCAGCCATGTAAGGTTAATCAACTACCTGAACGAACAGTTATGTGCCATCCATCCTGTTTGACTGAACGTGGGATGCCACGCCTGGCTGATGGATATTGGGGGAACTTGCCCCGCTATAGTCCGTACGAACAATATTCCAAACGCCGACCGGCTAACCTCGACCGAGCGTGGAACGCCACACCCGACCGGGCCTGACCGAACGTGGGGCACCACGCTCGATCGACGCCAAGTTCAGTGAGTGCGTGAGAGCCTGCCCACTTATAACTTGCCTTAGTAAGAGTCTGGATACCGTCCGACTTACCCTGACCGAACGTGGGGCGCCACGCCCGACTGGGCCCGACTGAACGTGGAACGTCACGCTCAGTCGACGCCGAGTCCGGTGGTTGCGCGGGAGCATGCCCACTTATAACTTCCTTAACAAGAGTCTGGACACCGTCTGACTTATCCTGACCGAACATGGAACGCCACGCCCGACCGGGCCCGACCGAACGTGGAACGCCACGCTCGATCGGCGCCGAGTCCGGTGGGTGCGTGGGAGCATGCCCACTTATAACTTGCCTTAGCAAGAGTCTGGACACCGTCCGACTTACCCTGACCGAACGTGGAATGCAACACCCGACCGGGCCCGACCGAATGTGGAACGCCACGCTCGATCGGCGCCGAGTCCGATGGGTGCGTGGGAGCATGCCCACTTATAACTTGCCTTAGCAAGAGTCTGGACACCGTCCGACTTACCCTGACCGAACGTGGAACGTCACGCCCGACCGGGCCCGACCGAACATGAAACACCACCCTCGATCGGCGCCGAGTCCGGTGGGTGCGTGGGAGCATGCCCACTTATAACTTGCCTTAGCAAGAGTCTGAACACCGTCCGACTTACCCTGACCGAACGTGGAACGCCACGCCCGACCGAGCCCGACCGAACGTGGAACGCCATGCTCGATCGACGCTGAGTCCGGTGGGTGCGTGGGAGCATGCCCACTTATAACTTGCCTTAGCAAGAGTCTGGACACCGTCCGACTTACCCTGACCGAACGTGGAACGTCATGCCCGACCGGGCCCGACCGAACGTGGAACGCCACGCTCGATCGGCGCCGAGTCCGGTGGGTGCGTGGGAGCATGCCCACTTATAACTTGCCTTAGCAAGAGTCTGGACACCGTCCGACTTTCCTTGACCGAACGTGGGGTGCCACGCCCGACCGGGCCCGACTGAACGTGGAACGTCACGCTCAGTCGGCGCCGAGTCCGGTGGGTGCGCGGGAGCATGCCCACTTATAACTTGCCTTGGCAAGAGTCTAGACACCGTCCGACTTACCCTAACCGAACGTGGAACGCCACGCTCGATCGGGCCCGACCGAACGTGGAACGCCACGCTCGATCGGTGTCGAGTCCGGTGGGTGCGTGGGAGCATGCCCACTTATAACTTGTCTTAGCAAGAGTCTGGACACCGTCCGACTTACCCTGGCCGAACGTGGAATGCCACGCCCGACCGGGCCCGACCGAACGTGGAATGCCACGCTCGATCGGCGCCGAGTCCGGTGGGTGCGTGGCAGAATGCCCACTTATAACTTGCCTTAGCAAGAGTCTGGACACCGTCCGACTTACCCTGACCGAACGTGGAACGCCACACCCGACCGAACGTGGAACGCCACGCTCGATCGGCGCCGAGTCCGGTGGGTGTGTGGGAGCATGCCCACTTATAACTTGCCTTAGCAAGAGTCTGGACACCGTCCGACTTACCCTGACTGAACGTGGAACGCCACGCCCGACCGGACCCGACCGAACGTGAAATGCCACGCTCGATCGACGCCGAGTCCGGTGGGTGCGTGGGAGCATGCCCACTTATAACTTGCCTTAGCAAGAGTCTGGACACCGTCCGACTTACCCTGACCGAACGTGGAACGCCACGCCCGACCGGGCCCGACCGAACGTGGAATGCCACGCTCGATTGGTGCCGAGTCCTGTGTGTGCGTGAGAGCATGCCCACTTATAACTTATGGAGACTGCCTTTTGGATGATCGGAGCTCTTACTATCATATTTTCTGGGTACAGTTACAAGGAATATTTCTCTCAACTCTCCTCACGGTACAATCTTAAGTGCACTGCACTCCAGGGTCTTCCCAGTTGCTTTCCTTGAGCGTCCTACAGATAGTAAGCTCCTGATCCCAATGCCTTGACCACCAGGAAGGGGCCACTCCTCTGAGGCTCCAGCTTGCCTACTTCCCCTACCGGCTTGATTCTCTTCCATACCCGGTCACCCACCTGAAAATTTCTAGGGATGACTCCTTGGTTATACCGGCGCTGCATCCTTTGCTGGTAAGCAGCCATGAGAACTGCGGCCTTAGCCCAAACCTCCTCAACCAAATCTAGTTCCAGTCTTCTTTTCTCTGCATTGTCGTCCCCGTACAGGTGTCTTCTATCAGACTCATAGCCGACCTCCATGGGAACCACAGCTTCACTACCATACACTAGCTGGAATGGAGTACAACCCGACCCCTCTTCGGGGGTGGTCCGGAGAGCCCATAGAATACCGGGTAGCTCATCCACCCAAGATCCAGCCACTTGATCTAATTTGGTTATGAGCCCTTTCAAAATCTCTCTGTTAGCTACTTCAGCCTGACCATTGCTTTGGGGATAAGCCACTGAAGTGAAGGCCTGCTTGATCCCAAAGCCTTCACACCATTCTCATATCTTCCTACCCTGAAACTGCCGACCATTGTCTGATACTAACTTGTGAGGTATGCCATATCGACAGAGAATATTTTGCCATAAGAACATTTTTACCGCTTGCTCGGTAATCCGGGTCAGTGCCTCTGCTTCGATCCACTTAGAAAAGTAATCTACTGCCACTAACAAGAACTTCTTCTGAGCAGCTGCTCGGGGGAATGACCCCACTATATCCATGCCCCATTGATCAAAGGGACAAGACACAGTGGAGGCTCTCAATATCTCAACCGGTCGATGAGATAAGTTCTGATGCTTTTGACAAGAGAGGCATGAGAGGGCCAGCTTCTCGGCATCCTTCTGGAGTGTAGGCCAAAAGTAACCAGCAAGTAATACCTTCCGAGCCATAGACCGACCTCCTGAGTGGTTTCCGCAAGACTCCAAATGTACTTCTCTTAACACATAGTCTGCTTCTTCCTCCCCAAGGCATCTGAGTAATGGCCGGAAAAAGGCCCGCTTGTATAATGCATCTCCGATCAGGGTAAACCGGGCTGCTCTTATCTTCAATATCCTTGTCTGCTCCAGATTGTCCGGCAGAGTTCCCTCTCGAAGGTAATCTATGAATGGAGCCCTCCAGTCCCCTTGTACTTCTATTTCTATTTCCCTCTCAATTTGGGCCACTAACATGACCTGAGGTGAAGGCCGAGTGAAGACCCATGGATGGATGGCGCTGGCCAGCCTAGCCAACTCATCAGCCTTGAAATTATCTCCTCGGGGGATCTGTATGACCTGAACCTCTTGGAACTCTGTTTGCAATTGCTTGTAGGCATCCACATAAGCTTGTAACTTCTCATCATTTACTTCGAATTGTCCTGCTACTTGCCGTGTCACCAGCTGAGAGTCTGAGTGTAAGATGACCCGAGCGGCCCCCACATGCTTGGCGGCCTGTAGGTCGGCCAGGAGAGCCTCATATTCTGCCTGATTGTTGGTGGCTTGGTATTCTAGGTGCACGGCCAGATGTAGCTGATCTCCCATAGGGGATGCTAACATGACTCCAATGCCACTCCCCGCCCGGGTGGCCGAACCATCTACATACACCTTCCAGGTCTCTTCTTCCCTCTCAATATGAAGCTTACTGAGAAAGTCGGCTAACGCTTAAGCTTTGATGGCAGTCCGGGGTTGGTATTGAATGTCATACTCACTCAACTCTGTTGTCCACTTAACCATCCGACCTGAGACTTCAGGGTTAACCAGCACCTTCCCGAGTGTGCTGTTAGTCAGCACTCGGATTAGATGAGCCAAGAAATAGGGGCGCAGGCGCCTAGCCATCAATACAAGGACATAGGTCAATTTCTCGAGTGTAGTATACCTACACTCGGCTTCCTTAAGTAAATGTCCAAAGAAGTAGACCGGCTATTGCTCAGTCTTCCTTTTGAGTTACAAGTACAACACTTACAGCTTCTTAAGTAGCAGACAAATAAACATATAAGGGCTCTCTCTCTTCCGGCTTAGCTAGGACCGGCAAACTGATCAAGTAAGTCTTCAGTTCTTCAAAAGCTTGGTCGCACTCAGCATCCCACTGGAACTTGGTGGCCTTGCGCAAAATTTTGAAGAAAGGCAGACTCCGGTCAGCCGACCAAGATATGAATCGGGAGAGAGCGGTGATCCTTCCGGTCAGGCGCTGGACTTCCTTCAGGTTCCTGAGTGGAGGCATGTCCAGCAAAGACTTCACCTTTCCTGGGTTAGCTTCTATTCCTCGCTCAGTCAGGATGTAGCCCAGGAATTTTCCACTTTTAGCTCCGAACAGGCATTTGGACGGATTGAGTTTAAGGCCATACATTCGGAGAGTGCAACAGGTTTCTCGCACATCTGTTATCATATTGGCAGCTTGGAGGGATTTGATGAGAATATCATCTACATACACTTCTACATTCCTCTTGAGCTGCTCCTTAAACACCTTGTTCATCAGCCTTTGGTAGGTTGCCCCTACATTCTTGAGCCCGAAGGGCATAACTGTGTAGCAATAGGTGCCTTCGGCTGTGACGAAACTGACCTTCTCTTGATCATCCGGGGATAATGGCACTTGATGGTATCCTTGATAAGCATCTAGCATGCAAATGAGCTCGCTCCCTGCAGTGGAGTCTACCATCTGATCGATTCGGGGGAGCGGATAACAGTCTTTAGGACAAGCTTTATTGAGGTCTCTAAAATCTATGTAGACTCTCCACTTATCTCCTGGCTTGGAGACCAGCACCATGTTGGCCAGCCAAGCAGGAAATTGCACCTCTCGGATATGTCCTGCTTCCAGCAGCCTCTCCACCTCTGCCTGGATGATTTTGTTCTGGTCAGCGCTAAAATCTCTCTTCCTCTGCTTCACCGGCCTGGCATCAGGGTAAACATGCAATTTGTGCTCCATGACCTCAGGTCTGACTCCTTTCAAATCTCGCTGGGACCAGGCAAACACATCTTGATTCTCTGTTAGGCATTCTACCAACTGCCGCTTGAGGTCGGGCGGTAGTCCAGGGGCTATTCTCACCTTAGTCTCTTCTCGATCAGGTAAGAGTTGGACCTCTTCCTTCTCCTCAATCAACTCACCCAGGGAGAGGGCTGCACCATATTACAATTGGTCGGTGGAGCTCGGAAGGTCTTCCTCATCTCCACCTGGACATCATCAACATAGCACTGACGCGCTACCTTCTGATCCCCCTTAGCCTCACCCACTTGGTCTCCTACTGAAAACTTGACCTTCAGATAGAATGTGGACATTACGGCTCGGAATTCGTTGAGTGCTGGTCTGCCCAAGATATCATTATAGGCCAAAGGGGCATCCACTATTAGGAAGGTCGACCATCTAGTTCTTCTCAGGGGTTCCTCTCCAAGTGAGATAGCCAGTTTGATCTGGCCAAGGGGCTGGACTTCATTCCCCGTGAATCCAAACAAAGGTGTGGCCACAGGCTGCAACTCAGTGGCCTCAATCTGTAGCTGTTCGAATGCTTTCAAGTATAGAATGTTTACTGAACTTCCTGTGTCCACGATGGTCCTATGGACCTGATAATTGGCTATGACTGCCGTGATGACCGGTGCATCATCATGGGGCACTTCTACCCCCTGCAGGTCGGCAGGGCCAAAACTAATTTACGGCCCCTGGGTTTGAGCTGAACTACTGCCCACCTGGTAGATGTCAAGACGTCTGACCTGGGACTTCCGAGCTCGGTTAGAGTCTCCATAAGTAGGACCACCTGAAATCACATTGATAGACCCATGCACGACATTCTGCTGATTAGCTTGCACTTCACTGGCGTTCCCTTGCTCGGGAGAGCCGGGGGTCGGGAACAACAGTCTGGCTGCAGGGGCGGTCGGTCGGACATTGGTCTCTGACTGGTTCGGCAATGCTCTTCCTCGACCGCAACCACTCGCCTGATGGGCTCCTCTCGGGCTACTTCGGCAGGTGCGACCTCAACCTCGGCCAACCTGCCAGCAGTCCTGAAGGTCGTGGGTATGGTTGTTATGGAAAGAGCAGTAGGGTTGCCACCTGGCAGGGAGGAAATCCTGAGCTACATGCTGAACTATGCCCCGCTCGGCTCCCTGCCTGTGTCCCATAGCTCGAGGACTTCTAAGAGGTCCTCCAGGAGGCATAATTCTCTAATGATGCTTAAGAGTCTTGGGTGTAGGCCTGGCTTTTGGCCGCTTGGCAGCTTGCGCTTCTTCCACATCCACATACTTGCTGACTTTGCCCAGGAGGCTTTCAAAGTCCTTTGGAGGTTTCTGGATCAGTGACCTGAAAAATTCGCCTTCCTGCAGACCTTGGGCAAAGGCACTGATCAACACCTCGGACATGGAAGTAGGTACGTCCTGTTGGTGCAGGAAGCACCATATCGAACCTTGTTTTGATATTGGCAAAGGGTTCAAAGTTAAGTATTAGTGGTGATCTAACAATGTTACTCAAGTGTTCAGGAAAAGTCCTAGCGAAGGGCTGCTAGGCACCTGGCGAAGGGCTGCCAGGAAATAAAGTCCTAGTGAAGGGCTGCTAGGCACTGGCGAAGGGCTGCCAGGAAATAAAGTCCTAGCGAAGGGCTGCTAGGCACCTGGCGAAGGAATGCCAGGATACAAAGCCCTAGCGAAGGACTGCTAGGCACCTGGCGAAGGAATGCTAGGATACAAAGCCCTAGCGAAGGACTGCTAGGCACCTGGCGAAGGAATGCTAGGATACAAAGCCCTAGCGAAGGACTGCTAGGCACCAGGCGAAGGGCAGCTTGGTACTGAAGACCTGGTGAAGGATAGCTAGGCACCTAGCGAAGGACTGCTGGGCAAAAGTCCAACCGGAGGAGCCGGTTGGCATCAGGTACATTCTCCCGAGAGGAAAAGGTGAGGACGCGTTCCCCGTCGAGGGAATAGTAGGCGTCGATTCGACCTAGGGCTCCATTTTGGAGGCCCAAAGTCAGAACCAAGACAGCTAAGGCTGTATAAACTAACATCTTATTGCTTTATGGTGTTTTGGACTAACCCTGGATGCAGGACCGAAGGAACGAGTGTCTGCAGCACAGAGAGCCTCAAAGGAGTGAGGTAGCAGCTGACCAGGGCGCCCGGAGTGTCCCGGGCGCCCCCAAGGTGAACACAAAACACATGAAGCGAAGGAACTGCTTCTGCAAGCTCATGGGCGGGGCGCCCGGGACGGGGCGCCCCCTGTGCATGCCATCGAAGCAGAAGCCAACGAAGCCAAGGGATAAGCTCTGACCCGGTCAACCCGGGCGCCCCCAGCGTCCCGGGCGCCCCGGTCAAGATCTGATCCCGAGTTTGAAGGGATCAGAAGCTGACCGAGTGAAAGTCGGATCGGCCGACACGTGGGGGGGGGGGGTGCCCCCGACGTTCCGGGTGCCCCCAGGGCCTATAAAAGGGCCCTCGACCCCAAGGCTTTGAACAACACTTCATTCAACGCAATCACGCTCTTTCGCTCCCGCGCTCTGCTCCAGAAACATCCCGACCCGAGATACAAGTGCCGACGACGTCCCTCTGCTCCGAGAAACATTCCACACCGGACGTCAATAACGAAGAGCGATCTTTTACTTTTGTGTTTACTATACTGCAATTGTAACATCTATTTGTAAACCGTTTTGCGCACTTATAGAATTGCCCGCAGAAAACGGTCAACGACCGTGGGCCTTGGAGTAGGAGTCGACCTAGGCTCCGAACCAAGTAAAAACACCTGTGTTCGCGATTGTTTTATTCCTCTGCGTAATTTCTCTAATTCTAAAATCCGAACGCTTTCCGATATTCACCCCCCATCTATCGGTTCTCTCAATCCAACAAGTGGTATCAGAGCGGGGTAGTTCAAACTTGGTGCAACCACCAGTTTGAAAGTTTTTCGGATTTACAAATTTTTAATCTTATTTCTTTTCTTTCTAGTTAATCAACACCACTCGATCTTTTTCGCCTTTTATTTTAAAATAAAAAATATCTTTTTCGCCTTTCAATTTTGAATTCTCATTTTTTCACCATAAGTTAGAATTGTTAACACGATCAACTTTTGAAAATTTGTCATAAATTTTTTTTTATTTTAATATTTTTTTCTCGAAATTCGTGCTACCCTAATTCGAGCAAAGTTTTTTTAAACATTGACTTCTTACTTTTTCATCATTAATCAGAAGTAATAAAATCAACATTTTCAAAAATTTGTCATAATTTTTATTATTATTTTACCTCGAAATTCGTGCAATATTTTTGTTGGGCTATATCTTTTCTCTCCCGCACTACTAATCCAAGACCAAGTCTTGGTACATTTTTTTGTTATTTTGTTTGTGTGCAAGGTTTATATTAAATGGCCAACCAAGAGTGGAACAGTGCACGTCCACCGCTATTCTCCGGCGAGAACTTCACGTTTTGGAGATGTCAAATGGAGTCCCTTCTGAAGGCCCACATGGACTTATGGCAGATCATCCAAACGGGATTCTCGTTTCCCATAGAAGATGAGTCATCAATCGAGTGGGACAAACTGGATGAACACACCCTCAACCAAATTGAGACCGATGCAAGGGCAACTGCAATCCTACAATGTGGCCTAACCAAGGAGCAACTCGAGCTAGTAGGTCCATGCAGATGTGCTAGACAAATCTGGGAAAAATTAATTAACCTTCATCAAGAGATCTCAAATGAAGAAGAAGATCAGGTAAGTTATCTTGCCCTTTCGGTCCAAGCACAAACAGTCGAGTCAGAGTCTGAACGCGAATCTAAAGTCGAACCAGAATCAGACGACGAATTGACTGAGACGGTAACCGATTTTGAATTCTTCTCAAAATTAGAATTAAATAATCAAACAGATACTGTAATGGTCGAGAAAGGTATAAATTCTTTTGCAGGGAAAAATCTTAAAGAACCACTAAAGAAGGAGCTTCAACTAGTACCCGAGTCCGACTCATACACAGAATCAGAAGATGAGCCTAGATCCGAGGCGGCAAGAATCAAGGGGGAGATTCCCAATAAAGAACCAAAAGGTAAAAGTGTAAATTCAGATTTTAAAAATCATGTAATTTGTTACACATGTAGGGAGAGAGGGCACTACCAAAGTAAGTGTCCTACTCGTAAGATTCAAACGACATCACCGATGGCGACAAAGGAACCAGTTCCAAAACCACGAAAGGACAAAAGTTGCATCCAATGCTTCAAGTGCCAGGAGTTCGGGCATTACCAAAGTGAATGCACAGATAAAAGAGCTACCAAGAATGCCGGACAAACAATCGACAAAGGTAAATTTATAGTATTTGAAAATCCGTTATTTACCTTGAATAATGTGATTGATTCATGCAACTTAATTAAAGCAAACCTCAGAAAATTGAAACAAGAAAATGAAACCCTAAAACATAAGGTCAATAAGTTAGAAAATTTAATTCATAATCTTGCTGATTTCGAAAATCCGGAGTATTACTCCAATTGTGACCTTACGTAGACAATTGTTTGTTTTAATTATGTGTTTCTTTTTATTTTTATTTTTATTTTTTTTTCTTAGAATTAGGACTGGTTAGTTTAAGGACTGAACCAACTTAATTGAAATTTGAACAACATAGTATTGGGTGGTGGTGAGATGATAGTACGTTAGGGAAGCCTTTTCTAATAAGGTCAAGTATACACTACTTGGTCTCTTTAGACTGGTGAAACTAGCCGAAGCTACCGATCCAAGACCCAAACTAGTTAGACCAGATGTTACCAAAAAGTAATTTTGAAGATGAAATTTCACTAAAAGGCTTTGTCTAGGAAAGAGTTGATGATCCAATAAGGCTACGACCAAAGAAGGTCTTGTGCCTCGCCAAGACCTGGAAGCCAATTTTTGAAATTCAAATTCAATTTACTCTTTGTTAAATTCGAATCTAATACAAATTTTCAGTTAATTTTAGATTCAAATATCTCTTTTCAAAATAAATTTAAATTGGGTTTAAAAATTAATTTAACTTTTCAAAATTAATCATGGCCTTTTCAAAATAAATCTTTCTATTAAAATATGCATCTCACAAAACAGTTAAGGATATCCTGTTTTGTCACTTAGAAATGGGTGAGATGCTTAGGACCTAAAAGTTGAGTCCAACCCAACCAACTAATTCAGATTAATCAAACTAAAATTAACTCAATTAAATTCAATTAAATCTTAATTAAATCAATTAAATTCAATTAAATCTTAATTAAATCAATTAAATTCACTTAAATCTTAACAAATTCAAATTTAATTCATCTGACTTTTAAAATTTAAATTTAATTCATCTGACTTTTGACATTCAAATTTAATTTAACTAACTTTTAAAATTCAAAGTTAAAATTCTAATTAATTTCAAAATCCTCAAAAATCATTTTTTTTAAACTAAGGTTTAATGTTTCAAAATTAACCAATTTTTTGTTAAAATTAAATATTTGTCTCACACAACCCATAAGGTTAACATGTTTGACCACGTAGAACCGGGTGAGACATCTAGGACCTAAAAGCATAATTCACTATCCTTTTAAATAAAAAAAAAGGTTTGCAAAAATTATTCAAACTTACCTCTAATTTTTAATTTATTGTACTGTACCCTACTTTTTCATTTATCACATTTTTTTTTGTCAAATATCACAATAAATATAGTATAGGGCTTATTCTGATTTAGTCATTAACTTGGTCAAAATAGTCAACCCTAGTCCACATAGTCAAACATGGTCAACACTGATATCCCTTAAGGAACTTAGATAAAAGTCAGGCTGTGTCGGATACAGGGGGAGTTCTTCATAATCTTTTTCGAAAAATTCAGCTTTTTCAAAAACCTTATGCTCTAAAACTTATTATCATCTCAAAATATGGTTTTCAAAAGTTGACTCAAAAACCCTCGTATATTACTATCTCTTTGAAAAATTAACATCATGATTTTCGAAAACTGTGCTATCATTCCAAGTTGTGTTTTCAAAAATTTATCTCCTTGAAAGTTATCATACTCAGAAGGTTATTCAAAATTATTCTTTTGATTTTAATAAACCCTAAAGACACAGAGGAAGGTCCACTTCATGATCTACAAGGACTCCTAGGATGTGTCAAATTTAGGGGGAGTTTGAGTCAAAAGAAGAATTTCTGAAATGTTTTTTTGGTAATTATTTGTTTTGAAGTTATTAGATAATTCTTATAATTTAAATCAAACCCTAAAACTCAGAGGAAGATCGCTTGTAACCAACAAGCTTCCTAGGACTGGGTCAAGCTTAGGGGGAGATTAAATTAAAAGAATTATTGAACATTTTTTCAAAATTATATGTTTTCATGTACTGCAAGTTTAAAATCCTTTTGAAAACTTAAATAATTTTTGTTCCAAAATACTATTATTTTATTTTTCAAAATTCTTGTGACTTATGAAGTTACTTTTATAATATTTACTTGGGTTGGAAAATTTTCTAGGACACTAAGGAAAATGTCCTTATAGTCAACAAGGTTTTCTAGGATTGTGTCAGACTGGAAAAGAAACCTAGTCAAGTAAAATATTATGTTTTCAAAATGCATAATACTTTTCAAAAATTATTTATAATTCTCAAAGTCTAATAGTTTTCAAAAACAGAACTTAGACTTTCCAAAAAGGCTCTGATACATAATTTTTTTTTTAATAAACAGCTAAGGAGAGAAAAAGCTCAAATTGTTCAAAATCAAAATGTTTTTCAAAAGCTTTCTCTTATTCAAAAAGCAAAGTTAAATTTCTAAGTGTGCTTTCAAAAATTTCTAAGAGCATCTTTTTGCAAATATTTCTAAGTAGTAAACAAAATTTGCCTGAGCAAAGATTTTGTTTTAAAATTTTGGCAAATGTTTGTTTTAGTGAAAAACTTGTCTAGAAATTTTTTTAAGATCTTGTTTTTCAAAATACACAATGTATTTCCAAGCAAACTTTTTTAAAACAAATTTTCTCCTAAACTCTAAAAATTGAACTTTTTTTTGGAAATTTGGCTTCAAAAATGGAAATTTTGCCTAAGTAAATTTTTTTTGCCTTATAAGTAAAAGTTTTTTTCTCAAAATTTAGGCCTGCAAAACTTCTCATAATGAAAAATTATCTAAGTGTAAAAAGTTTTGCTAATGAAAATACTTTTACTCTATTTTTGAAAAACACTTTGTCAAAAACATGAAGCACTCAGAAAAACTCAAAAATCCTTGTTAGATACCTTGTTCACCCATTTTTGTTTTTGATATATGTCAAAGGGGGAGGAAAGGTCAAAGTTAAGAGTTAAGTTAATTATTGTTTTATAAAACAATTATTCAGGGGGAGTATGAGTATGAGAAATTTTTTCAAAATTTCATTGGTTTGAGACTTTATACTATTCAGAATTGCTAAGTGTTACTGGTCTTAACCTTCTTGCTTAACTATTGTAATTTTTACTTAACATTGAATTGTGTTACCATAAATCAAAAAGGGGAAGATTGTTGGTGCATGAAGCACCAAATCGAACCTTGTTTTGATATTGGCAAAGGGTTCAAAGTTAAGTATTAGTGGTGATCTAACAATGTTACTCAAGTGTGCAGGAAAAGTCCTAGCGAAGGGCTGCTAGGCACCTGGCGAAGGACTGCCAGGAAACAAAGTCCTAGCGAAGGGCTGCCAGGAAACAAAGTCCTAGAGAAGGGCTGCTAGGCACTTGGCGAAGGGCTGCCAGGAAACAAAGTCCTAGCGAAGGGCTGCTAGGCACTTGGCGAAGGAATGCCAGCATACAAAGCCCTAGCGAAGGACTGCTAGGCACCTGGCGAAGGAATGCCAGGATACAAAGCCCTAGCGAAGGACTGCTAGGCACCAGGCCAAGGGCAGCTTAGTACTGAAGACCTGGCGAAGGGCAGCTAGGCGCCTGGCGAAGGACTGCTGGGCAAAAGTCCAACCGGAGGAGCCAGTTGGCATCAGGTACATTCTCCCGAGAGGAATAGGTGAGGACGCGTTCCCCATCGAGGGAACAGTAGGCATCGATTCGACCTAGGGCTCCATTTTGGAGGCCCAAAGTCAGAACCAAGACAGCTAAGGCTGTATAAACTAACATCTTATTGCTTTATGGTGTTTTGGACTAACCCTGGATGCAGGACCGAAGGAACGAGTGTCTGTAGCTCAGAGAGCCTCAAAGGAGTGAGGCAGCAGCTGACCAGGGCGCCCGGAGTGTCCCGGGCGCCCCCAAGGTGAACACAAAACACATGAAGCGAAGGAACTGCTTCTACAAGCTCATGGGCGGGGCACCCCCGTGCTCCCGGGTGCCCCCGCTGCTCCCGGGCGCCCCCAGCGTCCCGGGCACCCCCTGTGCATGCCATCGAAGCCAAGGGATAAGCTCTGACCCAGTCAACCCGGGCGCCCCCAGCGTCCCGGGCGCCCCGGTCAAGATCTGATCTCGAGTTTGAAGGGATCAGAAGCTGACCGAGTGAAAGTCGGATTGGCCGACACGTGGGGGGGGGGGCGCCCCCGACGTTCCGGGCGCCCCCAGGGCCTATAAAAGGGCCCTCGACCCCAAGGCTTCGAACAACACTTCATTCAACGCAATCACGCTCTTCCGCTCCCGCGCTCTACTCCAGAAACCTCCCGACCCGAGATACAAGCGCCGACGACGTCCCTCTGCTCCGAGAAACATTCCACACCGGACGTCGGTAACGAAGAGCGATCTTTTACTTTTGTGTTTACTATACTGCAATTGTAACATCTATTTGTAAACCATTTTGCGCACTTATAGAATTGCCCGCAGAAAATGGTCAACGACCGTGGGCCTTGGAGTAGGAGTCGACCTAGGCTCCGAACCAAGTAAAAACACCTGTGTTCGCGATTGTTTTATTCCGCTGCGTAAGTTCTCTAATTCTAAAATCCGAACGTTTTCCGATATTCACCCCCCTCTATCGGTTCTCTCGATCCAACACGTCTAACGCGACCTGATTGAATCTTTTGATGTAGGCCTTCAAGGGCTCCTTGGAGCCTTGCTTCAGGGTGAAAAGGTTTAAGCTAGTCTTGTGATGTCTTTTACTGCTCGCAAAATGCTGAAGGAACAATCTTTTGAAGTCATCAAAGTCCTTTACAGATCCCTCCGGCAGTCTATCAAACCATCGCTGAGCCGACCCCGCCAAAGTGGTCAAAAAGGCTCGGCACTTGATACCATCTGCATATTGATGCTGCAACGAGGCATTCTTAAACTTCATTAGATGTTCTTCTGGATCAGTAGCGCCTCCGTACTCAGGGATGGACAGGAGTCTGAAATGCTTGGGCACTGGCTTTTGTAAGATTTGGCTGGAAAAGGGGAACCTGGTGCGCTCCACCGGGGTCGGCACAAGGGGAGCCTTCCCTTTGTTGGCTCTGGCTTGACTAGAAGAAGCTTCATGAGGGGCAGACTGTCCTGCCCCTTCCGCCGGGCCAAACAGTGCTCGGTGGAAATGATGACTGTCTTCCTGGCGAACTCCTCCTTCATTGCCCACACGGGTCGTGGGCTCGGCTGGTCCTGCCTGAGTGGGTTGAGCGGCTGCCTGTTGTCCTGCCGCCAACTTTCTAGCTTTGGCTTCTACCAGCAGATCAAGGTCTTCTTGTGAGAGCATCACGGCCACCCAATTAGAGTCACTCATCTTCAGCTTTCGATCAAGTAAAGTTTCCCACAAACGGCGCCAAATTTGATCCTGTCGACAAGCGAAGATCAGTTCTCACTCGGATGACTCGGTCTGACCAAGACAACCCGGTCTACTGTAGTTGGGAGGTCAGTGTCGGGCTTAATCAAGGACCAAATCTCAATAACTCGGGTCGGACAAAATCGGGAGCGCAAAGTGGAGTTTGAGGTTGCAGAATGGCAGCAACCCCCCTTTGGAGCCCAAAGGGGGGTTTATATAGGGGAGAGGAAGCTCTCTGACTTGTCAGGGATGTCCTATCTCATTAAGGCCGGATCAGTTGGGAGACTGGGCTAATGATAATTTTAGCTGCCCTGTGAGACTGCTACAGCCGCCTGACAATCTGTCCCCTCTGTCCCTTCTGAACCTCATTAATGTGGGTGATTCTGCAGAGTTCTGCTTATGTCAAAGATTTCTCTCTCATAAGGAGGAGATTTGACAGGCTCTGGCATCGATGTGGCCTCCTCATGATTGCAGTCCCTGCCCGACTCAGGGCGCCCTACTTTGAGTGTCCGACCCCGAGCGCTTTGTCACTAATGCCCGACCTCAGGTATCCTGTCCCGAGTGCCTGACCTCGGGCGTCTTACCCCAAGCGCCAGATCTCGGGTATCCTGTCTCGAGTGCCTGACCTCGGGCGTCTTACCCCAAGCGCCAGACCTCGGGTATCCCGTCCCGAGTGCCTGACCTCGGGCATCTTACCCCGAGCGCCATACCTCGGGTATTCTGTCTCGAGTGCCTGACCTTGGGCGTCTTACCCCGAGCGCCAGTCCTCAGGTATCCTGTCCCGAGTGCCTGACCTCGGGCGTCTTACCCTGAGCGCCAGACCTCGGGTATCCTGTCCCGAGTGCCTGACCTCGGGCGTCTTGCCCCGAGCGCCAGACCTCGGGTATCCTGTCCCGAGTGCCTGACCTCGGGCGTCTTACCCCGAGCTCCAGACCTCGGGTATCCGGTCCCGAGTGCCTGACCTCGGGCGTCTAACCCCGAGCGCCAGACCTCGAGTATTCTATCTCGAGTGCCTGACCTCGGGCATCTTACCCCGAGTGCCAGACCTCGGGTATCCTGTCCCGAGTGCCTGACCTCGGGCGTCTTACCTCGAGCGCCAGACCTCGGGTGAATGTGCTCGGACGGCCGTGGTAAGTTAGACATTCGCTTGTCTTTGCTTTTATTCTTTTCTACCCGACCCATGTCTGGCCCGGGTTCTTCCCATCGAATTGCCCTTGGCCAGGCTCAATCTGGCCGGGTTCCTGACTCACTCAAAAAACCACCCTGCTAACTCATAAAAAATACCCAACCGGATCATGAAACACCCCGACCGGATCACTAAACCTTCCCTCCGAACATGTTTCTTATTTTTCTTTTAAGGTAGTCACGCTAAGGAATTCCGACTGCACATCTTTAGTCTACAACAGCTTTATTTGATCCCTCTCAAGGGTGGAGCAACGCCTGGGCTAGGGTGGCCTCCAGCCCTACCCATTTAAAAATATATATATTAATTTTTTTAAACCCTACATTTTTAAGTAACCTAAATTTTCTTGTCGTGAATGCTTCATCTCTCTGCACACCGCAATGCACTGCTCGCAATCTGTCGCGTTAGCAATCAATGCTGACGTCGGAGCCAACTTCCTTGGCCCTCCTCGCAGGCATCCATCTGTCACTCGACGAGCATAATTGCGGCCTCCATTCTCCCTAACAGCACGTGATATTTGCACGTCCATTGCCATAACGGCTACCCCAACCCCGCGTCAGTGCCTTCCTCCCTCAACACCACCACGTCGAGTTCACTGCTCTTCTCGTCAAGAGTTTCTTTGCCGACGATCTCCCTACCACAGGTGATGTGGACTCTACACTATTGTCGCGATTCAGCTGTGACCATCGTCTCCGAAACACCAAAGCCACCCGTAGCTGCCCTCGACTCTGAGCTACCATCGGTCGTCGATTCTTTAAGCAATAGGTAGCAAATTCCTCCCAGGATGACTATCTACGTGAATACGTGGGCAATTAACAAAGATCCGGATGCATGAGAGAGACAGAAGGTGTTTGACCGGGAGAGGTTTCTGAACATGACGTCAGTAGCGATAGTGCCAACCTCTTGTATTTCTTCGACTGCCAGTTGCCACTACAAAGGATGTGAGCATGGAAAAAGTGACTATCCCTAGGTAATTTTCATTCTTGACTACACTCCTGATCCCTCTGTAAAAGTGAGCAACAAGAGATTCACAATTCTACCAATGCAAAACGGGAAAGTATGCATTTAGCATCAAGCCAACAATGAATCATGAGGGTGTTAGGATGTATACTATAAGCCTAACTTTGTATGAACATCTATTTTGGATAAACCATTGGAACGGTTGTAGTGTAATTTGGTATTAGTCTATCTTGACTATAAAATTATACTAGTGCAATTTCTATGTATTGAGCAGGACCGTTTTGAGGTTGTTCGATTTATACTGACTATATAATCGAACAGGACCTCTGTTATTATGGATGTACATGCTCTTAATCCCGATATAATAATGGGCACATATACTTAATATTTATTTCTTTAATTTACCAATGGGCGAGATTTATTCGTTAAGTCAATAGACCCGGTAAATTGGGAAATTCTATTATTTATATGGTATGTCGTTGATTATAGAAGGAAATCGTGTCCTAATTATTTATGTTGATGATGTCCCCTTGAGGAGCTCATAAGAATTATCATATAAATCCTACAGGTGGATTTGGTCCGACATAATAATGATGTTGAGTGGTACTACTCTTGGACTTATATGTTAATTAATTAAATTGTCAGTAATTTAATTAATTAACGGACATACGATATCTTAAACACAGGGAGATAATGTACACATAATAATAAGGAGCCTATTTTTTAATATGGGGTTGGTGCGGTAGTTCATGTTAGTAGGAGCCCTAGAGCCAATTTTATATGATGATTGACTAGGGACTTTTTATATCATATTCTATCATTAGTAAAGATATGTTTGGTTATTATACTTACTTTATACTTGTGCCAAATAACTAAGTATAATAATGTCCTTGAGTAGTAGATTCTTATCTACATTATATCGATTGGTTGAATAGATAGTGAGATAATGTAGAGAACACTATACTAAATCATTCCTAGTTAAGCATTAATATTCAAGGACAATATTAATGCATGGAGACTAGCATGTAGGTCAATTGATGACTTGAGCTCACAAGTCATGAATATGTGATATCAAGTTGACACATGGGTATACATTAGAGAATGTGTACTAAATTGACCCGCCATGAGAAAGTTTCATAGATTGTCATATGAGTGTCATAAACTTTCTCATGTGACTATTAGTATAAATAGTCCTTAGACCTGAAGTCACTTCGGTTCCCTACATAAGGAGTTATGTACTTTGGTATCGTCAAACGTCACCCGTAACAGGGTGGACTATAAAGGCAATCACTGGGTATGTAATGAATTATGCGGAGGGATGTGAGTGATGTAGATGAGATCTATCCCTCCCATATGACAGGAGTGATATCTGTGGGCCCCTTGATCGAGTAGGACTACTAAAACGCATGGTCATGCTCAAATGAGTCAATATGAGATATTGAGCTCATTTGTTTGAGTGAGTCTACTCGGGGATCAAGAAACACATAGATTGATCAAGGATGACACGGTCTATGCCTCATTGGTCGATCTAGATATCAAGGATAGAAGGACAAGGTCATATATTATCATAGTCACAGAGGTTAAGTCGGATCTCGACTTTCTTGTTACTTGGGTAGCAATGATGCATTGCTAGATGCCGCTAATTGCTTATGTGTCTAAAGCGGTTTAGACACATTGCCAACGTCACAAGAACCTATTAGGTCACACACTAAGGACATGATACTTCGGGAACTCGAGTTGGGAACTCGAGAGACTAGGTCGGGAGCTCGGGGACTCGGTCGGCAGACTTGGTTGGGAGCTCGGGGACTCGGTCGGCAGACTTGGTCGGGAGCTCGGGGACTTGGTCGGGAGCCCGAGAGGCCCTGGTCAGAATTGCAGGAGAAATTCATTAAAGTGTTTAATGAAGGAAAGAGAAAGTCTCTCTTCATTGAATGAAGAGAAGATAAAGAGTCACATGAAAAGATGTGCTCTTTATTGGCTTTAATGAAGGGAAGCCAAAGAGACAAAAGTCTCTTCATATTCATAGGATGAGTATAAAAGAGGGTCTAGTCATTTTGAATGAGAGAGCTTTTCCCTTCTTCCCTTCCTCTCTTCTTCCTCTTCTCCCTCTTGGCCGAAACCCCTTTAGGGTTCTTGGTGGTCTTGTGAACTACCTCAAGTTGCTAGCACAACTAAGGTAGTTCTTCCCGAAGTTGAGAGATCGTGTCTGTGTGGATACGCATAGAGGCACGGACGTTTGAACGTGCAAGAGATCCAACAACACTTGGATGAGCGGGATAAACGTAAGGGCACGCTCCAAAGGTATACACTGTAGATAGATGTATTAGATAGATGAACTTCGTACGAGTTTTCTTTCGCATGGATCGCTCGAGGGATCTTGTTTCCGCTGCGTTTTGTGTTTATGTCACTGGGAGATCCCAACAGTTCAATAATAACCCTTTAGTGGAGTGGGTTATTATTAACGTATCAGGTTAAAAATCCGTTAGGAGACCATAACCAACTCCTCCTTTTGGTCCATATTATAGCCTATAAATACCCTCTTAAGTCATCTATCATTAGTGATTGCAAACCCTACTTTTCTCTCCTTGGTTTGGGCATGCGGCGCAAGGAGGCAAGGGCCGGCGCAAGGAGGCTCTCCTAGGACCCACGCACCTTGAGGGCTAGGTCACGCAACAAGCAAGAAGGAAGGAGAAGAAGGGTGAGCGGCGACTGTAATTCTTGGATGATCGTCACCCACACGACGTCCAAGAAGAGGATAGGAATATAATAGAAGATCAAGAGGTATACTTTTGATTTTTATTCTGCTTTAATTGTATTTGTTTTTCTCTTGGATCCCGAATCAAACACAAGAACCGGCGATCAAAACTTCATCTTCTATTCCGCTGCTAATCGATCAAGAGCTTGATTACTTGAACAACTAGTTTGTTCAAGCGATTACTCAATCGAAAAGCAAGGTAGATGAAGTAGGTCGTTCGGGATGTTTTCTGTCCCTATGCGGATTAGTTCAGTCCATAGAATTAAATCCGTAGAAACAGGGTGGAATCCTAATGCCAACAATTGGTATCAGAACAATGGTTTCCGGTTCTGTGTGTTTTAGATTCGGTTACTTTTGTACTTTTCATAGATAATTTAGGTTGGATAATAGTAGGATATGCAATAGGATAACTTTGTGGTTGCAGGCATTAGATCCAACTATTATGGTTGTATGTTGTGTATGATGTTGTATGATTGTATATTTGAATCCTCGGGGTTGACGAGGTTGTTTGTATTTAATTGTAATTAAATACGGCAATGTTAGCTGCTTAGTTTTAATTTACTGTTCGATCTAGATTTTATGTAAACTCTTTTGTGGAGTATAGGATCGATGGATGTAAATTTAAAAAAAAATTTCAGCTCGAGTCCTTGTTTGCGCAGCTAAGAGAGGAGGATACGAGATTGCATGATCGACTGGAGGCATATTGGAGAACAGCGGAACCTACAAAGCCATAATAGTTGGAAATTTTTATTTTTCATATTTATTGCTGTGCTGTTTGATATACTTGTTGTGGTTGCTTGAAAAATTCCTCGTTTTAAATTACTAAGTGGGAGAGGGAATCTTTGAGACCCGTGACCTCCATTACTGGTTTGAATGTAATGTATTTAAACTTGCGCATTGGATCTGAGTGCCTTCCTCTATATCGGATGAGTTTGTTTTGCGGATCACTAGATCAAACTTCCTTATGGATGATTTTAGGAAATTATTTAGGAGCATGTGATCTTCTCCATCGGAAGGGACATAATCCTAGAAAATGGATTTAGTATCAAGTAATAGTATACACTTAGATGCAATTAATAGTATCCTCCCCATCGGAGTCACTGCTATTATTTGTGTAGCTGAAGATAAACCAACTATTAATTTTATTTGTCAAAAAGTAAGGTTGACAAGATAATAAAATTAATGGGTAAAACCTCCTCTTACAAATGTTTGAATTAGTATGTGTCCACACTATCGTGACATATGAAATTCACGGTGTTTTGAGGTGTTGGTGAATTTAAAATTTATTGTTTGAGGAATCAATATTATTTTAAAGTTTAATATTTTGACCAATGTGATTTTCAGGATTTTATTATGGCTTTCAATCCACTTATTGTGATTTTAAAAGAAAATAAACTTACTGGTCCAAATTACATTGATTGGAAACGAAATCTGGATATTATCTTGACTGCTGAGGAGTACAAATTTGTACTTTTTGAGATCTGTCCTAATAAGCCCAGAGATGATTTTAGTGAAGAGGAGAAAGAACGTTATAAGAAGTGGGTAAAGGCAGATGAGATGGCGCGGTGTTACATTTTGGCTTCCATGTCAAATGTACTGCAACATCAACATCAGGCCTTCGCTACTGCCTATGACATGATGTTCAATCTCAAGGAACTCTTCGGACACCAGAATCAGGCTGCCAGGCAAGAGACCATGAGAAACTTGATGACGACCACCATGGCTGAGGGGACACCCGTGAGGGATCATGTCCTCAAGATGATGGCTTATTTAAATGAGATGGAAGTCCTTGGAGCTGAAATCGATGGGGAAACCCAGGTCGATATCATTCTCCAGATGCTACCAAAGAGTTTTGAGCAGTTCCGCCTGAACTACAACATGAACAAAAGGTTGTATTCGCTGGCGGAACTTCTGACAGAACTCTAGGCGGCAAAAGGGATGTTTCGTCAATGTGTTCATGCTTACATTGCTGAAAACGTTTATGCTTCTAAGCCGAAAGGCGGAAAGAAGAAGAAGAAACAAGTTGGTTCGACAAAGAAAGCGGTTGGATCTCAAGGACCACAAGGTGGAGTGAAGAAGCCGAAAGGTAAGTGCTTCACATGCAAGCAGGCTGGGCATTGGAAGGTGGACTGTCCCCGCCGAAAGGAGAACAATCAAGGTATATCTTTTTCATTAGTTGTTGAAACATGTTTAGCGGTGTTATCTACCGGTACCTAGTGTGTAGATACGGGAGCCACTAATCATGTCTGCAATTCATTGCAGGGGTTCCAGAAAACCAGACAGCTAAGTGAGGGCGAGATTACCGTCTACATGGGCAATGCTACGAAGGTGGCGGCTATTGCAGTGGGAGATGTTCATTTATCTTTTGCTAAGAATAAATCTTTGGTTTTGAGAAATTGTCTTTACGTACCTTATTTTAGAAAGAACTTGATTTCAGTTTCTAAATTATTCATGGATGGATATTTTGTTTCTTTTAATGACAGAGTTGTTATCAAAAAGAATAGGGTGATTATCTATTCTGGTGCGTTGGTTGGCAATTTGTATACTCTTAATCCAATAACTCCCACGATGCAAATGAAAATTAATAACATATCTTCTAATTCTAATAAGAGAAAAGAACCTTCAAAAATGAACCAAACATATATTTGGCATCTAAGGTTGGGTCATATTAACTTGAGTAGAATTCAAAGATTGATAGCAGATGGACCTTTGGATTCATTGGTGGTGGAAAATATCCCAACCTGCGAATCTTGCTTGGAAGGAAAAATGACCAAGAGGCCTTTTAAAGCCAAGGGGTATAGAGCCAAAGAAGTGTTAGAATTGGTTCATTCTGATTTGTGCGGTCCTATGTCTATCCAGGCAAGAGGTGGCTTTGAATATTTCGTCCCATTTATAAATGACTATTCAAGATATGGATGCATCTACTTAATGCGCAGCAAGTCTAAGTGCTTTGACAAGTTCAAAGAGTATAAGACTGATGTGGAGAAACGTCATGATAAAAGTATCAAGACACTATGGTCTGATCGTGGTGGTGAGTACCTCTTGGGAGAGTTTAGGAGTTACTTATCAGAGGCTGGGATTCAATCCTAATTATCTGTACATGGTACACCCCAACAGAACGATGTGGCGGAACGAAGGAATATGACTCTTATGGAAATAGTTAGATCGATGATGAGTTATTCTGAATTACCGAATTCGTTCTGGGGGTATGCTCTGGAAACGACAGTATATTTTTTGAACTTAGTGTTGGATCGAGAAATGCGAGAGAGGGGGGGGGGGTGAATGTCGCAATTCGTTCGGATTTAAAAGAGCGGGTGCGCAGCGGAAATAAAAGAGAACACAACAACGCAAACACAGCAGGTTTACTTGGTTCGGAGCCTGGGTCGACTCCTACTCCAAGGCCCACGGTCGTTGACCGTTTTCTGCGGGCAATTCTATAAGTTCGCAAAGTTTACAAATAGATTTTACAATAAGGCAGAATAGTAAACTTTAAATACAACTCTTGTTACCGACGTCCGGTGAAGATTGAAGTTCTGGAGCAGCGGGACGTCGTCGGCTTGAGTTGGCAGCTTTCTGGAGCGTGTCGTGGAAGCAGAAGAGCGTGGAATTGTCGAAGCAATTGATTGTACTTTGAAGAGGGTCGAGGCCCTCTTTATATAGGGTAGGGGGCGCCCGACATGCTCGGGGCGCCCTCCACGTGGCTTCTGATCCGGCGTGCTCTCGGTCGTGACTGATCGCTTCGACTTCGGGATAACAGTTGACTGGGGTGCCCGACGCGCACGGGGCGCCCGATTGACCGGTCAAATTTTATCACCGAGGCTTCGCGAGGGTGAGCTGCAGCCGCCTTCAGTGGCGTGGCACAGTGGGCGCCCGAGACACGCGGGGCGCCCGATCTGCTCGGTGCCCGATTTGCGCGGCGCCCGCGACAAGAGGGGCGCCCGACATGCGCGGGGCGCCCCCCAACGCGGTGCTGTCGGAGGTTTACTTCTCTGCTGACTTTGGGTTGACTCTGGGGCGCCCGACACATCCGGGGCGCCCTGCTCAGCTGCGGCCTCACTCCTTTGAGGCCCTCTGAGCTGCAGGAACACAGTCCTTCGGTCCTGCATCCAGGGTTAGTCCAAAATAGCAAATACTAAGTTGATTTTTCACAGCCTTAGCTGTCTTGGTTCTGACTTTGGGTCTCCAAAATGGAGCCCTAGGTCGAACCGACGCCTAATGTTCCCTCAAGGGGAACGCGTCCTCACCTACTCCTCTCGGGAGAATTTACCTGGTGCCAACCGGCTCCTCCAGTTGGACTTTTGCCTGACGGTCCTTTGTCAGGGCTTGGATGCCGAGCTGTCTTTCGCCCGGTGCCTAGCATTCCTTCGCTAGGGCTTTAGTCCCAGGCTGTCCTTCGCCTAGAGCCTAGCAGTCCTTCGCTAGGTCTTGGATGCTGGCAGTCCTTCGCCAGTTGCCTAGCAGTCCTTCGCTAGGGCTTGGATGCTGGCAGTCCTTCGCCAGTTGCCTAGCAATCCTTCGCTAGGGCTTGGATACTGGCAGTCCTCCGCCAGGTGCCTAGCAGTCCTTCGCTAGGGCTTTTTCTGTACACTCAGTGAACAACGTTAGATCACAAATAAACTTAACTTTGAATCCTTTGCCAATATCAAAACCAGGTTCGATATGGTGCTTCCTGCACCAACAATCTCCCCCTTTTTGATTATGGCAACACAATTCAAAGTTAAGTAAAAAACTTTATAACTGTTAAGAACATTGTGTAAAAATGAAGTATAGCAATTTTACACAATTCAATGTTAAGTAAAAACTTTATAACATTTACTAACACATGGTAAGATTTGAAAAAAAAACCTTTATCTCTCATAAAAAACCTTTACTCCCCCTAAAACCCTGAGTATTTGTGTTATAATACTTAACTTTGACCTTTCCTCCCCCTTTGACATATATCAAAAATAAACATGGGTGAACAAGGTATCTAATAGGGAGGTTTGAGTTTTACCAAAATAAATTTAAGTAAAGGAGTTCAAAAGCATAGTTTTCAAAAGAAACTTTAAGTAATGAATTTCATAATTTTCAAGGTAATGGATGTTTTGAAAATAAATGAGGCTCCCCCTTAATGTGATAACTCTTCTACTTAAAAAAAAAAAAATTTTAAAATTTGTGTATCAGAGCCTATGAGTTTTGAAAACATAAAAATACTTAGCATAATTTTTGAAAGCATAGCAAAGGCTTAACATGCAGCAAAACTCCACTTTGAAAGGCATTTTTTTTTTAAAAAAAAATTATTTTTGTAGGCAAGTCTTGTAGAAAATTCATTCACTTAGAACACTATTGCCTTGAAAATATTAGTACTTTTGAAAACATTATATTTTGAAAAGTAGAAGTATTTTTGAAAGATATTGTGCATTTTTGAAGATATAAGAAGATTATGCATTAAAAACTATAAGTGCTTTTATAATATTAGAGAAAATTATCCTTTGAGAGCACTTACAAAAGTATTGTTTTTAACGCATAACATTTTACTTGCTTTGGTTACTTTTCCAGTCTGATACAATCCTAGGAAACCTTGTTAACTACAAGGATAGTTTCCTAAGTGTCCTGGAAATTCTCCAACTCAAGTAAATACTATTTCCAAAAGAATTTTGAAAAAATAATAGTATTTGAAAAAAAATTATTTAAGTTTTCAAAAGGATTTTAAACGTGCAGTGCATGAAAACATATAATTCAATAATTCTTTTAATTTAATCTCCCCCTAAACTTGACCCAGTCCTAGGAAGCTTGTTGACTACAAGCGATCTTCCTCTGAGTCTTAAGGTTTGATTTAAATTAAAAAATAATTAATAAACACATTTTAGAAATTCTTCTCTTGACTCAAACTCCCCCTAAATTTGACACATCCTAGGAGTCCTTATCGATCATGAAGTGGACCTTCCTCTGTGTCTTTAGGGTTTATTAAAATCAAAAGAATAGTTTTGAATATCAGTACGGTAATAAAATTTTAGGAAATTCAATTTGAATTGAAGATAATTTTCAAACATAAGCCTCTTTTTCGAAAAACATTTTAAAATGATTTTTGTAAAGCATAATTTTGAAAAATATAGTGATTATTTGAAGGCATAAAACTTCTTCTTTTAATTTGAACTTCCCTTAAATCTGACACAGTCCTGGGAGGCTTGTTGACCACAAGTTAATCCTCCTCTTAGTCTTAGGGTTTGTCAAAATTAAAGGAACAATTTTGAACATGCCTTTTGAGTATGATAATTTTTAAGGAGATAGATTTTTGAAAACATAATTTGGTATGATAACACAGTTTTTGAAAACCATTTTGAAATGATAATAATTTTTCAAAGATATTTTGAAAGAAAATTAAAAAGAATAAACCACTCTCCCTTACTATTTAACTCAATCTAATGTCCTAGGGGACTTCAGTGTTATCTATGTTTGACTATGTTGACTAGGGTTGACTGTTTTGACCAAGTTTGATCAATCAATGACTAACACAAAACAAGCCCTAGATTATATTTAAAACAAGTCTATTGAGATTTTTAACATGAAATTTTATATTAAAAAAAATGTTAGAAATGAAAATATAGGGTACAGCAGACTGAATTAAAAAAAATAGAGATGATTTTGAATAACTTTTGAAAATATTTTTTTTTTTTGAAAGGATATTGATTTGTGCTTTTAGGTCCTAGATATCTCACCCAGTTCTACGTGGTCAAACATGTTAACCTTATGGGTTGTGTGAGACAAATATTTTAATTTTGAAAATAAATGATTAAATTGAATTTTGAGAATAATTAATTTGAATTTGAGGATAATTAAGTTTAGAATAATTCAGTTGAATTTTATTTAATTGAATTAATTTGAATTTGATTGTATTGAATTAATTTGAGTTTGAATTAATTTGAGTTTGAATTCGATTTAGTTGGTTGGGTTGGACTCAACTTTTAGGTCCTAAGCATCTCACCCATTTCTAAGTGGCAAAACAGGATATCCTTAACTGTTTTGTGAGATGCATATTTTAATAGAAAGATTTATTTTGAAAAGGCCATGATTAATTTTGAAAAGTTAAATTAATTTTTTAAACCCAATTTAAATTTATTTTGAAAAGAGGTATTTGAATCTAAAATTAACTGAAAATTTGTGTTAGATTCGAATTTAACAAAAAAATAATTTGAATTTGAATTTCAAAAATTTGCTTCCAGGTCTTGGCGAGGCACTAGGCCTTCTTTGGCCGTAGCCTTATGGGATCATCCACCCTTTCCTTGACAAAGCCTTTTAATGAAATTTCATTTTCAAAATTATTCTTTGAAAAATTTCTGGTCTAACTAGTTTGGGTCTTGGATCGGTAGCTTCGGCTAGTTCCACCAAATTGGCTTCCCTAACGTACTATCATCTCACCTCCACCCAATACTATGTTGTTCAATTTTCAATTAACTGATTTAGTCCCAATCCTAATTCTAAGCAAAAAAAAAAAAATAAAACACATAATTAAAACAAACAATTGTCTAAGTAAGGTCACAATTGGAGTAATACTCCGGATTTTCGAAATCAGCAAGATTATGAATTAAATTTTCTAACTTATTGACCTTATGTTTTAGGGTTTCATTTTCTTGTTTCAATTTTTTGAAATTTGTTTTAATTAAGTTACATGAATCAATCACATTATTCAAGGTAAATAACGGATTTTCAAATACTGTAAATTTACCTTCGTTGATTGTTTGTCCGGCATTCTTGGTAGCTCTTTTATCTATGCATTCACTTTTGCAATGCCCGAACTCCTGGCACTTGAAGCATTGAATGCGACTTTTGTGCTTTCGTGCTTTTGGAACTGATTCCTTTGTCGCCGATGGTGTAGACCGAGTCTTACGAGTAGGGCACTGATTTTGGTAGTGCCCTCTCTCCCTGCATGTGTAACAAATTACATGATTGAAATTTGAATTTACACTTTTACCTTTTGGTTCTTTATTGGGAATCTCCCCCTTTATCATTGCCGCCTCGGATCTAGGCTCATCTTCTGATTCTGTGTCTGAGTCGGACTCAGGTACTGGTTGAAGTTCCTTCTGTGGTGGTTCTTTAGGAGTTTTCCCTGCAATAAAATTTACACCTTCCTCGACCATTATAGTATCTGTTTGATTATTTAATTCTAAATTTGAAAAGAATTCGAAATCGGTTACCGTCTCAGTCAATTCGTCGTCTAATTCTGGTTCGATTTTGGATTCGGGTTCAGACTCTGACTCGGCTGATTGTGCTTGGACTGGAAGGGCAAGATAATTTACCTGGTCTTCTTCTTCATCTGAGATTTCTTGATGAAGATTGATCAATTTCTCCCACATTTCTCTAGCACATCCAAATGAACCGACTAGCTTGAGTTGTTCGTTGGTTAGACCGCATTGAAGAATTGCAGTTGCTCTTGCATCAGTCTCAATTTGGTTGAGGGTTGGTTCATCCAGTTTGTCCCATGCAATTGATAGTTCATCTTCTGTATGGAGGTAGAACCCTGTTTGAATGATCATCCATATGTCCATATGGGTCTTCAGATGGAACTCCATTTGACTTCTCCAAGAATTGAAGTTTTCACCGGAGAAGAGAGGTGGACGAACGCTGTTCCATTCTTGATTGGCCATTTAAAAAAACCTTTGCACACAGAGGGAAAAAGTAGAAATGTACCAAGACTTGGTCTTGGATTAGTAGTGTGGGAGAGAGAGAAAAATTAGCCTAATAAAAACTATTGCACGGATTTTTGAGGCAGACTGATATAAAAAATTTATGTCAAAATTTTGAAAATGTTACTTTACCAATTTTGATGACAAAAAGTAAGACTTTAATGTTTGGGAAAAAATTTGCTCAGATTAAGGTAGCATGATTTTCGAGAAAAAATAATATTAAAATAATAAAAAAAAGTTTATGACAAATTTTCAAAGGTTGATTATTTTGACAATTCTGACTTATGGTAAAAAAGTGAGAATTCAAAATTGAAAAAGGCGAAAAGATGTAGTGGTTGATTAACAAAAAGAAAAGAAATAAAATTAAAAAATTCGTAAATCCGAAAAAAACTTTCAAACAGGTGGTTGCACCAAGTTTGAACTACCCCGCTCTGATACCACTTGTTGGATCGAGAAATGCGAGAGAGGGGGGGTGAATGTCGCAATTCGTTCGGATTTAACAGAGCGGGTGCGCAGCGGAAATAAAAGAGAACACAACAACGCAAACACAGCAGGTTTACTTGGTTCGGAGCCTGGGTCGACTCCTACTCCAAGGCCCACGGTCGTTGACCGTTTTCTGCGGGCAATTCTATAAGTTCGCAAAGTTTACAAATAGATTTTACAATAAGGCAGAATAGTAAACTTTAAATACAACTCTTGTTACCGACGTCCGGTGAAGATTGAAGTTCTGGAGCAGCGGGACGTCGTCGGCTTGAGTTGGCAGCTTTCTGGAGCGTGTCGTGGAAGCAGAAGAGCGTGGAATTGTCGAAGCAATTGATTGTACTTTGAAGAGGGTCGAGGCCCTCTTTATATAGGGTAGGGGGCGCCCGACATGCTCGGGGCGCCCTCCACGTGGCTTCTGATCCGGCGTGCTCTCGGTCGTGACTGATCGCTTCGACTTCGGGATAACAGTTGACTGGGGCGCCCGACGCGCACGGGGCGCCCGATTGACCGGTCAAATTTTATCACCGAGGCTTCGCGAGGGTGAGCTGCAGCCGCCTTCAGTGGCGTGGCACAGTGGGCGCCCGAGACACGCGGGGCGCCCGATCTGCTCGGTGCCCGATTTGCGCGGCGCCCGCGACAAGAGGGGCGCCCGACATGCGCGGGGCGCCCCCCAACGCGGTGCTGTCGGAGGTTTACTTCTCTGCTGACTTTGGGTTGACTCTGGGGCGCCCGACACATCCGGGGCGCCCTGCTCAGCTGCGGCCTCACTCCTTTGAGGCCCTCTGAGCTGCAGGAACACAGTCCTTCGGTCCTGCATCCAGGGTTAGTCCAAAATAGCAAATACTAAGTTGATTTTTCACAGCCTTAGCTGTCTTGGTTCTGACTTTGGGTCTCCAAAATAGAGCCCTAGGTCGAACCGACGCCTAATGTTCCCTCAAGGGGAACGCGTCCTCACCTACTCCTCTCGGGAGAATTTACCTGGTGCCAACCGGCTCCTCCAGTTGGACTTTTGCCTGACGGTCCTTTGTCAGGGCTTGGATGCCGAGCTGTCCTTCGCCCGGTGCCTAGCATTCCTTCGCTAGGGCTTTAGTCCCAGGCTGTCCTTCGCCTAGAGCCTAGCAGTCCTTCGCTAGGTCTTGGATGCTGGCAGTCCTTCGCCAGTTGCCTAGCAGTCCTTCGCTAGGGCTTGGATGCTGGCAGTCCTTCGCCAGTTGCCTAGCAATCCTTCGCTAGGGCTTGGATACTGGCAGTCCTCCGCCAGGTGCCTAGCAGTCCTTCGCTAGGGCTTTTTCTGTACACTCAGTGAACAACGTTAGATCACAAATAAACTTAACTTTGAATCCTTTGCCAATATCAAAACCAGGTTCGATATGGTGCTTCCTGCACCAACACTTAGTACCTTCTAAATCAGTACCCTCTACTCCCACAGAATTATGGAATGGGCGTAAGCCTAGTTTAAGACATATTCGGATTTGGGGTAGTCCAGCATATGTACTGAAGGGAGACGCTGATAAGTTGGAATCTCGTATGGAAGTTCGCTTTTTTGTGGGCTATCCTAGAGGAACGAAAGGTGGTTTGTTTTATAGTCCTAAAGATCAGAAGGTCATTATTAGTACTAATGCCCGATTTTTAGAAAAGGACTATGTAATGAATCACAAGCCCATGAGTAAAATTATTTTAGAGGAAATAAGAGGAGAAATTCCTACTTCAGTAATAACGATACAGGATGATATACCACAAATGACTGCACCGCATGTCACAAATGATACACAGGTAGTACCTCGTCGTAGTGGGAGGGTTGTTAGGCAACCTGATATATTTATGTTTTTGGGTGAGTCCTCGGACTTGGTCCTTGGTGAACATGAACCTGATCCTTGGACCTATGACGAAAAACTCCAAGATAAAGATGTGATATCTTGGGAAAAGACGATGAATCTTTGAGATAGAATCTATGGATTCTAATCAAGTCTGGGAGCTTGTAGAACCACCGGATGGTGTAAAAGCCATTGGATGTAAATGAGTCTACAAAAGGAAGAGAGGATTAGACGGAAAGATGGAAACCTTTAAAGTGAGGCTTGTTGCGAAGGGGTATACTCAGAAAGAGGGGATCGATTATGAGGAAACCTTTATGCAGTAGTCATGCTTAAGTCTATCCGGATTCTCTTGTCTATTGTTGCTCATATGGATTATGAGGTTTGGCAAATGGATGTCAAGATAGCTTTCCTTAATAGAAGTCTTGAAGAAAACATCTATATGAAGCAACCAGAGGAATTTATTGCAAAAGGCAAAGAGCATCTTGTGTGCAAACTTAATCGGTTCATTTATTGATTGAAACAAGCTTCAAGATCTTGGAACATTCGGTTTGATGAGGTTATCCAGTCTTATGTGTTGAGGCAATCGACCCTTTAAATGATTGGAAGGTCATGGTTTTGATGTGTGGGCGAATAGGTTTAAAGTTAGAGTGTTATGTTGTATTTGATTTGTGTGATTGAGTTTGCAGGACTTGGAGAATCACACTTGGTGGACCTATCCGAGGAACGAGAGCCGAGGGAGGAGAGCTCCAAGGGCAAGCCGGGAAGTGGACTTCAAAGGGCACACGTGAAGGGTGGCATGGAGGCAAGCCAAGGGAAGGCTTGTGTGCGCATCCGAGGGACGATAGCCAGAGGAAGAGAACTTCAAAGGGCGAGCCAAGGGAGCAGACCTGAAGGCATACGCGAAGGAGAAGGTTTGAAGTAGCTGGAGCTGAGCTGGGAGGCAGGGCAGTCGACTGGCCCAGAGGCAGTCGACTGCCAAAACCCACAGAGAGTTCGCAGCTTCGGACCAGTCGACTGGCCCATGGGCAGTCGACTGGTATACCCCAAAACTAGCCGTTGGCTAGCTGTTTGCTAGCCGTTGGCCGGCATTTAATGCCGGGCCAGTCGACTGCCCTTGGGGCAGTCGACTGGTGCGAGCCTGGACAGACTGTGAATATGTCCTTTTCACCTATAAAAGGAGGCCTCGTTACACGTGTCTGTACAGTTCCGTACAGTAACGAAGTGCTGCCAAATTGTAGAGTGTTCTTTTGCTTCCTTCATCGTATTTCTACATCTGTAAAGAGGAAGCTACTGCTGTAAAGGTTTCTCCACCTCAAGGAGACTTTTCGATAGTGAAAAGTGGTGCTCGCGGCGTGGATCCTTGGATTAGTCACCCATCTGGGTGGATACCAAGTAAAAGACTTCTTGTTAGCATTGTTATTTTCTTTACATATTATTTCCGCTGCGCTAACAGTTTTGTAGAGATCAAACGATCCGCGAAAGTGCATTCACCCCCCCCCTCTGCACACCCACATCGTTCTTTCTGTTGGTATCAGAGCAGGTACGTTTTGGAAGATCTAACAATCAACCAGAACATCTGTAATGGCGTTTCAAGAGGGATACTCCACCGCACGACCACCATTCTTCGACGGCAACAACTTCGCGTACTGGAAAGGTAGAATGCAGTACTATCTTATGAATGACATAGAAACTTGGATAAGTGTTGCAGATGGCTTCGAGGCGCCCGTCGATGAAAGAGGAGATCCTACCCCTATGAGAACATGGTCTAAGGAAGTGATGAAAAGGGCGCAATCAAATGCCAAGGCCACCACTACACTGCAGTGCGGGCTCTTGAAGGAGCAACTGAACAAAGTGGGGCCATTCAAGAGCGCCAAAGAGCTATGGGACAAGTTGGTAGAACTGAACGAGGGGTCAAATGAGTCCAGAAGAGCCAAGAAGGACTTATTGGTGGCCCAATTGCAATCCCTCTCCATGAAGAGCAACGAGACCGTCAGTCAGCTGCATGGAAGGGTAAAGGAAGTAATCAATGAGCTCCATGTAATTGGAGAGAAAACCGAAAACCGGGATATCATCAGGTATGTCTTACAAGCCTTCCCGAGAACCACCCTGTGGGCATCCGTGGTTGATGCTTACAAGGTATCGAGGGACTTATCTTTAGTTAAATTAGACGATCTATTTTGTGAATTTGAACTGCACGAGCAAGCTAACATTTCGGCAAAAGAGAAAGGTATTGCTTTTGTTGCAGAAAAGGAAAAGAAGAGGAGAAAGGAGAAGAAGAAGGTGATCTACTCATCATCCTCGGACTCAGAGGAGTCAAGTGCCTCCATGGACAGTGATCAAGAGGCCTTTATGGTAAGAAAATTTCGTAAAGCATTTAAAAGTTTTTCTAACAAATCATATGCTAGGAAAGGGGCCAAAGGTAAGGGTAAGGCCAAGGAGATAATCTGCTACAACTATCATCAAGAGGGACATATGAAGAACGAGTGTCCACAGTTGAAGAAGAGGGAGGACAAGAAGGAAGAGAAGAAGAAGAATGACAAGAAGAAGGCAAAGGGAAAGGAGAAGAGTGCCACGAACCTCAAGGCAACTTGGGACGATCCCTCATCCTCAGAGGAAGAAGAAGAGCAAGTCTCCCACTTCGCTCTCATGGCACAAGATGGTTCAGATTCTTCAGATGATGAACGAAGCTCAAGCAGTGAAGATGAGAGCTCCTCCACCTCATCATCATCAGAGTCAGAAGCTTCAGTAAGTGAGGTATACCACTTACCCTCCTCTACCTTAGTGAAAATTATTTCTAGCACAAACATGGATTTAGCTAAGGCTAAAAGTAGAATTAAAGACCTTAAGGAAGAAATTGCCATGCTTAGAGTAGAAGCTATTAAACTCAAGGATTTGCATGCTAGCTCTACCTCTTCACATGTTTCACATATTGAAAATGAAAATAAGGAGTTAAGGAAACAAGTAGATGACCTCACAAAGGCTCTTAGAAAATTCCAAGTAGGATCAAGTAACCTTGATATGATCATTAACAGTCAAAGGGCGGTGTATAACAAGGCAGGATTAGGTTATAGGCCTAAGACCAAGGAGGTAGCCTTTGTTTCATTCACTGGTAGGGTTGGTGCATCTAGGAGATTAGAGGCTAAGGGAACCACTAAGAAGGCATGGGTACCTAAGAAATTTTTAAATGAATCTTCTGGATCAAAAATATGGGTACCAAAAGAGTGTGTTTTCGTGTTTAGGTAAAAGTGAAGGAGGCCCCAACCTTGTAGATAGTAGATAGTGGATGCTCAAGACACATGACCGGAGATGTGAGCAAGTTCACCATTATTAGCTACTTGAGAGAAGGGACGGTCTCCTTTGGGAACAGTGGAAAGTTAAGGATCATTGGTAGGGGCACAATTGAGGTATCTCCCACTATTTCAATTCATAAAGTACTCTTAATTAAGGATATGAAGTTCAATTTGTTAAGTGTAAGCCAATTATGTGATGCCGGTTTTAGAGTAGAATTTCATGCTAGGAAATGTGCAATAAGACAAAGTGAATCAAACACTATTATATTAGAAGGGTTTAGAGAGGCAAACTTGTATTATCTTGATCCATCTTATGCTACTAACAATGTTGTCAAGTGTCTCATGTCCAAAGAAGAAGAAGGGTGGTTATGGCACCGGAGACTTGGACACATCAACATGAGGAACATTGCAAGAGTGACCAAGGAAGAATTGGTGAAGGGGCTCCCAATGATCAAGTACGAAAAGAACAAGTTGTGTGATGCATGCCAAGAGGGTAAGCAATCCCAAGCATCACACAAAGGTAAAACTTTAATTACCACTTCCTTGCCTTTAGAACTTTTACATATAGACTTGTTTGATTGCCATAGTACTCCATCGCTTGTAGAGAGTAAGTATTGCTTAGTAATAGTAGATGACTTTTCTAGGTTTACTTGGGTCTACTTCTTGAAACATAAGGATGATACCCTAGACACATTTATAGGATTTAGTAAAAGGGTAGAAAACGAAAAGAACATCAAAATAAACCGAATTAGGAGTGACCATGGTGGGGAGTTCCAAAACGCTAGTTTCACACAATTTTGTGTTGAAAATGGGTACAAGCATGAGTTTTTATGCCCTAGGACTCCTCAACAAAATGGGGTAGTTGAGAGGAAGAATCGAGCCCTACAAGAAGCCGCTAGGACTATGCTTAATGCATACTCTCTGCCTAGTTACTTTTGGGCCGAAGCGGTTAACACCGCTTGCTATATCCAAAACTGGGTGTTGGTACATAGATTTTTAGGAAAAACACCCTTTGAACTTTGGAATGGAAAGGTACCCCAAGTCCACTATCTTAGGGTCTTTGGATGTAAAGTTTAAACACCAAAGACGACCTAAGAAAATTTGAGTCAAAGGCCGATGAAGGAATCTTAGTAGGGTATTCATTGACTAGTAGGGGTTATAGAGTGTACAACAAGAGGACAAAAGTGATTGAGGAGTCCTCAAATGTCAAATTTGATGAAACCACTAGTACTTACCCAAGAAAGGCTTCCATTGATAAAGATATAGAAGAAGTCCAACCCCTTGCCCAAAGACTTCAAGACCTACATTTGGAGGGCAATGATCAAGGGGGAGTAAGAAACACACTAGAGGATGAGGAAGAAGGAGTAAATGAACCTACAACCTCTAGACCCTTGAGACATCACCATGATCATCCCATTGACCAAATTATGGGCGATGTCACTCAAGGAGTAAGGACTAGGTCATATTTTAGGGATCAAACTAGTCAAATAGCTCTAATCTCCCAATTAGAACCCAAAACCATTGATGAAGCATTGGGAGATGTTGATTGGGTCTTGGCCATGCAAGAAGAGCTAAACCAATTTGAGAGGAGTGAAGTTTGGGAGTTAGTTCCTAGACCCACCGATTGTACCATTGTAACCACGAGATGGGTCTTTAGAAACAAATTAGATGACCAAGGTAAAATCACTAGGAACAAGTCTAGATTGGTAGCTAGGGGGTTTAACCAAGTTGAGGGATTAGATTATGATGAAACCTACGCCCCCGTAGCTAGGTTAGAATCAATTAGAATTCTACTAGCCTATGCCGCTCACATGAGTTTTACACTCCACCAAATGGATGTGAAGTCGGCATTCCTTAATGGAATTATTAAGGAAGAGGTCTATGTAGAACAACCCCCAGGGTTTGTGGACCCTAACTATCCAAGACACGTATTTAAATTAAGAAAAGCCTTATATGGATTGAAACAAGCTCCCCGGGCTTGGTATGAGAGGCTTTCTTCATTTTTGGTGTCTAAGGGGTTTAGGAGAGGAACAATTGACCCTACATTGTTCCTAAAATCTAAGGATAAGGACATATTTGTTGCCCAAGTCTATGTAGACGATATCATTTTTGGGTCAACAAATAATGACTTCCTACAAGAATTCATCAAGTGTATGGAAGATGAATTTGAGATAAGTCTTGTAGGAGAGTTAACCTTTTTCTTAGGTCTTCAAGTTAAGCAAACCAATGAAGGAACACATGTGTTTCAAACCAAATATGCTAAAGAGATGCTAAAGAAATTTGGTTTAGAACATGCTAAGGAAGCATCTACACCCATAGGTGTTAGGACCGGGTGAATGTTGACAAGGATACGAGTTCATAAAATTTAAAATTTTTACGTGCAGCGGAAGAGTTTGCAAAAAATAATTTCCTAAATTATTTTAACTTCGTATCTAGCATGCAACCCTATGGTGTGTTGACATAATCATACAATAAAATTTTGCGAAAAGTAAACTAATTTACTTTTATACCTCGCGTAACTCGAAGAAAAGGGACGAGATCCAACCGTAGCGTCCCTTGGAAGGTCCGCCTCTATTCGCGTCCACGCTGAGTTCTCTTCGGGATGACTTCGCAAAGTCACGAGTTTTGTACCGACAAGAACTACTAGATTCTCTATGGGCACAACTTAGAAGATCAAGAGAAAAATTAGGAAACTAACCAACGAAGTAACGGAATCGAATTTCGGGAAGAGAGGAATCGCTATCCGCTTCTTCTTCTTCGTGTTCGGGTTCTCCTTCTTCTTCTTGAAGCTCACGGCCTCCACCACCTTGGATGTAAGTTGGGCGCCGGCCCTAGGGGAGCTAGGGTGGGCACCGGCCCTAAGGGAAGAGAGGGAGAAGGAGGAGAGGAGAGATTAAGAGAGAGAGGGAGAGAATAATTAATCTCTTAATTAGGAATAAGGGCTAGCCTTTGGTTCCTTTATATAGTAGCAACTCCTTTGCTAAGTCTCCCTCTAAACCGAATTAACGGATTTAACGGAATTAGTTATAAGAAATTTATCTTATAAATTTTCTTATTAATTATTCCGTTTAAACCGAGTCTTTATTATAAACTAATTTATAATAAAACTAATTCTTTTTCTCTTTAAATTATGAAATAAATTTTATAAGAAATTTATAAACTTTCTTATTATGGAAAAATCAATTCATAATTGATTTTATAAAATTAAAATAAACCAATTTATGGATTATTTTAATCTTCCATAAAAGAATAAATTTCTATAAATTTTATTTATATAAATTTCTCTATACAAATTTATTTATCCATAATTTATAAAATAAATCGCACTAGATTTATTTTATTAATTAAACCAAAATTAATTGGTTTTCTCCTCTTATTGTGGCCGGCCACCAAAGGGGGTTTTGACACCCTCTTTGGCCGGCCAAACCAACCCGAACCGCCGCGAATTAAACTCATTTAATTCGCCCAAAAAGCCTTCAAAAGACTTAGTCATTTTTAGCTTCCATTGCGCCTCTGACTAACTCAGATTCGACTTATTTCTCTTGATCGGAAAATTTAATTTTCAACTCGTTTTAAATCCCTCGGATTACTCGTAGTGCGTGTGACTAAATAGGCTTTCGATTTATGTTGGCCGTCTATAATTTAACTAATTATAGAACGATCATGAGTGGCACCTAGTAGTACATCATGATCCCCAATTAATCGAAAGATCAACGGTTTGACCTCAGAAGAAATTATTCTGAAACCCTTCAGCAGCTCTAATGAATCATGCCCCATTCCCTTCACCACCTTATACTCACTTGGTTCAGGACACGGTCAATGGTGTCAGTCCCCACTAGGCTGACTACGTCACACCTAGCCCAAGTAGTGTCTTTCTCGTCCTTTGGATTTCTAATTACTCTCATGTATTTAAGAGACTCGCACTCTTAACATGATATGCTCTGGCCAGAGGCTTTGAGTAACAATCCGACGATA
>JAGFNQ010004378.1:308335-383407 GCA_024364735.1 Boesenbergia rotunda | reverse complement strand
GGCATGGGTATACATCTCCTCACAAGGAGTGGTGAATCCTTTGTAGGCTGTTCAAACATCTTCGGGCACTTCGGCTTATACCCAATCATCCTGGGTCCACACCTCCTTGGAGATGCTTGCTTAAGATGTTAAAGTATAAGTCTCCATGACCAAGATGACTTGAACACCGCAAGTCAAAGGAACATCGCACATAAGCCGCAGTAAGAACTTCATTGACATATCTATATAGATTACCATATGAAGTCTTACAGCCAGTCACTCCAATGAACTAGTTCCCTTAACCAGCATCCATGTTTATCTCCGGACATCCCAATGTCACCAGCCAGTGAGAATCAGCTGATTAGAGAATAACCCATGCTAGTCTCAACCGAATTGATAGTGTCCGTTTTTATCAATTCATCGACTAGGGATATTTTCAATACTTCATATTTGCACATTTAGAGATAATCACTAGTTGTGATCCCATCACAAATTCTCTTATACTATGAGTTGTATTGCGGACATTCAGTAGATGAGTTTAAGATCCCAATCAAATACACAAGCATGTATACTCAAATAGTGAATTATCATTTATTAAAATAAATATTTTACAATCATAAGGCGATTGCCTTAGGACACTTCTCTCATATCACTAACACAATTAAGGTATCTCCCACTATTTCAATTCATAAAGTACTTTTAATTAAGGATATGAAGTTCAATTTGTTAAGTGTAAGTCAATTATGTGATGCCGGTTTTAGAGTAGAATTTCATGCTAAGAAATGTGAATAAGACAAAGTGAATCAAACACTATTATATTAGAAGGGTTTAGAGAGGCAAACTTGTATTATCTTGATCTATCTTATGCTACTAACAATGTTGTTAAGTGTCTCATGTCCAAAGAAGAAGAAGGGTGGTTATGGCACCGGAGACTTGGACACTCAACATGAGGAACATTGCAAGAGTGGCCAAGGAAGAATTGGTGAAGGGGCTCCCAATGATCAAGTACGAAAAGAACAAGTTGTGTGATGCATGCCAAGAGGGTAAGCAATCCAAAGCATCACACAAAGGTAAAACTTTAATTACCACTTCCTTGCCTTTAGAACTTTTACATATAGACTTGTTTGATTGCCATAGTACTCCATCACTTGTAGGGAGTAAGTATTGCTTAGTAATAGTAGATGACTTTTCTAGGTTTACTTGGGTCTATTTCTTGAAACATAAGGATGATACCCTAGACAATTTATAGGATTTAGTAAAAGGGTAGAAAACGAAAAGAACATCAAAATAAACCGAATTAGGAGTGACCATGGTGGGGAGTTCCAAAACGCTAGTTTCACACAATTTTGTGTTGAAAATGGGTACAAGCATGAGTTTTCATGCCCTAGGACTCCTCAACAAAATGGGGTAGTTGAGAGGAAAAATCGAGCCCTACAAGAAGCGCTAGGACTATGCTTAATGCATACTCTCTTCCTAGCTACTTTTGGGCCGAAGCGGTTAACACCGCTTGCTATATTCAAAACCGGGTGTTGGTACATAGGTTTTTAGGAAAAACACCCTTTGAACTTTGGAATGGAAGGTACCCCAAGTCCACTATTTTAGGTCTTTGGATGTAAAGTTTACATCTTAAACACCAAAGACGACCTAAGAAAATTTGAGTCAAAGCCGATGAAGGAATCTTAGTAGGGTATTCATTGACTAGTAGGGGTTATAGAGTGTACAACAAGAGGACAAAAGTGATTGAGGAGTCCTCAAATGTCAAATTTGATGAAACCACTAGTACTTACCCTAGAAAGGCTTCATTGATAAGATATAGAAGAAGTCCAACCCCTTGCCCAAAGACTTCAAGACCTACATTTGGAGGGCAATGATCAAGGGGGAGTAAGAAACACACTAGAGGATGAGGAAGAAGGAGTAAATGAACCTACAACCTCTAGACCCTTGAGACATCACCATGATCATCCCATTGACCAAATTGTGGGTGATGTCACTCAAGGAGTAAGGACTAGGTCATACTTTAGGGATCAAACTAGTCAAATAGCTCTAATCTCCCAATTAGAACCCAAGACCATTGATGAAGCATTGGGAGATGTTGATTGGGTCTTGGCCATGCAAGAAGAGCTAAACCAATTTGAGAGAAGTGAAGTTGGGAGCTAGTTCCTAGACCCACTGATTGTACCATTGTGACCACTAGATGGGTTTTAGGAACAAATTAGATGACCAAGGTAAAATCACTAGGAACAAGGCTAGATTGGTAGCTAGGGGGTTTAACCAAGTTGAGGGATTAGATTATGATGAGACCTAGCCCCCGTAGCTAGGTTAGAATCAATTAGAATTCTACTAGCCTATGCCGCTCACATGGGTTTTACACTCCACCAAATGGATGTGAAGTCGGCATTCCTTAATGGGATCATTAAGGAAGAGGTTTATGTAGAACAACCCCCGGATTTGAGGATCCCTAACTATCCGAGACACGTATTCAAATTAAGGAAAGCCTTGTATGGATTGAAACAAGCTCCCCGGGCTTGGTATGAAAGGCTTTCTTCATTTTTGGTGTCTAAGGGGTTTAGGAGAGGAACAATTGACCCTACATTGTTCCTAAAATCTAAGGATAAGGACATATTTGTTGCCCAAGTCTATGTAGACGATATCATTTTTGGGTCAACAAATATGACTTCCTACAAGAATTCATCAAGTGTATGGAAGATGAATTTGAGATGAGTCTTGTAGGAGAGTTAATTTTTCTTAGGCCTTCAAGTTAAGCAAACTAATGAAGGTACACATGTATTCAAACCAAATATGCTAAGAGATGCTAAAGAAATTTGGTTTAGAACATGCTAAGGAAGCATCTACACCCATAGGAACAATGTGAAAATGGATAGTGACCTTGAAGGCAAAATGGTAGACTCTAAACAATATAGGAGCATGATTGGTAGCCTCCTATACCTAACCGCTAGTGACCCGACATACTTTTTGCGGTAGGTATGTGTGCAAGGTACCAATCTTGTGCCAAAGAGTCCCATTTGATTGTAGTCAAAAATCCTAAGGTATGTGAAAGGAACCCTAAATGTCGGACTTTGGTATCCTAGAACCCCAATGTTGACTAATTGGATACACGACTCGGAATGCGGGTTGCAATTAGATAGGAAGAGTACAAGTGGAGGGTGTCAATTCCTTGGTCTTCTTTAGTTAGTTGGAGTAGTAGGAAACAACCATGGTTGCCCTATCAACAACGGAAGCAGAATATGTGGCAATGGGTGATGTTTTCCCAACTCCTTTGGATCATGCACACCTTAGAGGACTATGAGCTACATTACACCAAGGTCAAAGTCTTGTGTGATAATGTAAGCACGATCAACTAACTAAAAATCCGGTTCACCATTCTAGAACAAAGCACATTGAAGTGAAACATCACTTCATTAGAGACCATGTGGCAAGGGAATGTTGGGACCGGGTGCATGTCGACAAGGATACGAGTTCATAAAATTTTAAATTTTTACGTGCAGCGGAAGAATTTGCATAAAATAATTTCCTAAATTATTTTCACTTCATATCTAGCATGCAATCTTATGGTGTGTTGACATAATCATAAAATAAAACATTGCGGAATAGTAAACTAATTTACCAAGTACCTCGCGTAACTCGAAGCAAGGGACGAGATCCAACCGTAGCGTCCCTTGGAAGCTTCGCCTCTATTCGCGTCCACGCGAGTTCTCTTCAGGATGACTTCGCAAAGTCACGAGTTTTGTACCGACGAGAACTACTAGATTCTCTATAGGCACAACTAAAGACATCAAGAGAGAATTAGGAAACTAACCAACGAAGTAAGCGGAATCCAAATTCCAGGAAGAGAGGAGTCGCTATCCGCTTCTTCTTCTTCTTGTTCGGGTTCTCTTCTTCTTCTTGAAGCTCACGGCACACCTTTGGTGTAGAGATTGCGCCGCCCTAAGCCTCAGGTGGGCCCGGCCCTAAGGGAAGAGAGGGGAAGGAGAGAAAGAATGAAGAGAGAGAGGGAGAGGTTAGTCTATTTCAATTAGGAATAAGGCTTCCCATTGGTTCCTTATATAGTGCTCTCCTTGCCAAGTCCCTAACGATTACGGAATAGTATAAGAATTCTAATCTCTTATGAATATCGTTAAACCAAGTTAATAACTTATAATAAAATTAGTACAAGAAATCGTATAATTCTTATGAAACGTTAAAGTTAAATACTTAAATAATTAGTATATAAGAAATTTATCTTAATCTCTTGATACCAATTTATTTACTAACTTTATATAACTAATTAATTCTCCTTTATTATGGATTTTTATAAGAAATTTATAAACTTTCTAATGAAAATCATTCAAAGATTAAATTAAAATATTCATGAAATTTATTTATAAATAAATTTCTATAATTTATTTATATAAATTTTTTATACAATTTATATATAAAACAATTCTTTCTCTTTTTAATTATGGAATAAATTTTATAAGAAATTTATAAACTTTCTTATTATGGAAAAATCAATTCATAATTGATTTTATAAAATTAAAATAAACCAATTCATGGATTATTTTAATCTTCCATAAAAGAATAAATTTCTAAAATTTTATTTATATAAATTTCTTTATACAAATTTATTTATCCATAATTTATAAAATAAATCGCCTAGATTATTTTATTAATTAAACCAAAATTAATTGGTTTTCTCCCTTTAGTGGCCGGCCACCAAAGGGGGTTGGCACCCTCTTTGGCCGGCCAAACCACCGAACCCGCGAATTAAACTCATTTAATTCGCCCAAAAAGCCTTCAAAAGACTTAGCCATTTTTAGCTTCCATTGCGCCTCTGATAACTCAGATTCGACTTATTTCTCTTGATCGGAAAATCCAATTTTCAACTCGTTTTAAATCCCTCGGATTACTCGTAGTGCGTGTGACTAAATAGGCTTTCGATTTATGTTGGCCGTCTATAATAACAATTATAGAACGATCATGAGTGGCACCTAGTAGTACATCATGATCCCCAATTAATCGAAAGATCAACGGTTTGACCTCAGAAGAAATTATTCTGAAACCCTTCAGCAGCTCTAATGAATCGTGCCCATTCCCTTCACCACCTTATACCCACTTGGTTCAGGACAGGTCATGGTGTCAGTCCCCACTAGGCTGACTACGTCACACCTAGCCCAAGTAGTGTCTTTCTCGTCCTTTGGATTTCTAATTACTCTCATGTATTTAAGAGACTCGCACTCTTAACATGATATCTCTGGCCAGAGTTTGAGTAACAATCCGACGATAGGCCTGGGTATACATCTCCTCGCAAGGAGTGGTGAATCCTTTGTAGGCTGTTCAAACATCTTCGGGCACTTCGGCTTATACCCATCATCCTGGGTCCACACCTCCTTGGAGATGCTTGCTTAAGATGTTAAAGTATAAGTCTCCATGACCAAGATGACTTGAACACCGCAAGTCAAAGGAACATCGCACTTAAGCCAGTAAGAACTTCATTGACATATCTATATGTAGATTCCCATATGAAGTCTTACAGCTAGTCACTCCAATGAACTAGTTCCCTTAACTAGCATCCATGTTTATCTCCGGACATCCCAATGTCACCAGCCAGTGAGAATCAGCTGATTAGAGAATAACCCATGCTAGTCTCAACAGAATTGATAGTGTCCGTATTTATCAATTCATCGACTAGGGATATTTTCAAACTTCACATTTGCACATTTAGAGATAATCACTAGTTGTGATCCCATCACAAATTCTCTTATGCTGTGATTGTATTGCGGACATTCAGTAGATGAGTTTAAGATCCCAATCAAATACACAAACATGTATACTCAAATAGTGAATTATCATTTATTAAATAAATGTTTACAATCATAAGGCGATTGCCTTAGGACACTTCTCTCATATCACTAACAAACTCCCACTTGGCCTAATGCCAATCGCTACGGTATCCAATACCACAGGCTCTAACATGACCCTCAAACTTGTTTGAGGCAAGGCCTTAGTTAAAGGATCCGCTAAATTCCTTTCAGTGGGAATTTTCTCAATTTGTATGTCATTCCTACTTATAATCTCTCTGATCAGATGATAGCGGCGAAGCACGTGTTTGGATCGTGATGAGACCTTGGTTCCTTTGCTTGTGCAATAGCTCCATTGTTGTCGCAGTAAACCGGCACTGCTTCATCAATGGTTGGAACCCACAAGTTTCGAGACAAACTTCTTGATCCAAACGCTCTCTGCTTCCGAAGCTGCGATATATTCCGCTTCCGTGGTAGAATCCGCTACGGTGTCTTGTTTGGAACTTTTCCAACTTATGCGCCTCCATTCAAAGTAAATACGTATCCAGACTGGATTTGGAGTCATCCTTATCTGTCTGGAAACTGGCATCTGTATACCCACGTATTACCATATCTCCTTCTCCATATATTAGGAACACATCCTTAGTTCTTCTTAAGTACTTAAGGATTGTCTTAACAGCCGCCCAATGATCCATTCCTGGATCCGACTGGTATCTGCTTGTGACGCTCAAAGCATACGATACATCGGGCCTAGTACATAACATAGCATACATGATAGATCCTATCGCGGATGCATAGGGAATCTTATTCATGCAAATCCTCTCGTCTTCTGTGCGCGGACACATAGACTTTGAAAGGTTGATCCCATGCCTGATGGGAAGGTAACCTTTCTTGGATTCCGACATGCTAAACCTTTTTAGCACTCGGTCTATATATGTAGACTGCGAAAGACCAAGCAACCGTTTTGATCTATCTCTATAGATTCTAATCCCAAGGATATAGGTTGCTTCTCCCAGGTCTTTCATGGAGAAAGTTTTGGACAACCAAATTTTAACTGTCTGTAAACTGATATATCGTTTCCTATAAGTAAGATGTCATCGACATATAATACTAGGAATACGACTGCACTCCCACTAACCTTCTTGTACACACAAGGTTCGTCAGGATTTTGTGAGAAATCAAACTCTTTGATTGTCTCATCAAAACGGATGTTCCAGCTCCTAGATGCTTGCTTCAGTCCATATATGGATCGTCGAAGCTTGCATACTTTGGTTTTATCAACCGATGTGAAACCTTCAGGTTGTATCATGTATACATCCTCAAGCAGGTTTCCTTAAGGAAAGCTGTTTTCACATCCATTTGCCATATCTCATAATCATAATGAGCTGCTATGGCTAGGAGCATCCGAATGGATTTAAGCATAGCTACTGGCGAATAGGTTTCGTCATAATCAATTCCTTGTTTTGACGATATCCTTTTGCCACTAATCTAGCCTTAAAGGTAACAACATTACCTTCCATGTCGGTTTTCTTCTTGAAAACCCACTTGCACCCTATGGGTTTAATCCCTTCAGGTGGGTTAACCAAGTCCCATACTTGATTTTCGTACATGGAATCCATTTCCGACTTCATGGCCTCAAGCCATTTGTCCCTTTCTGAACTTTTCAGAACATCTTCATAACTGATAGGTTCGTCATCCTCAATGAGCAACACGTCGTTCGATTCACTTACGAGAAATCCGTATCTCTCTGGAATAGTTGCGTGTCCTATCAGACCTACGAAGAGGTGGTGTAGTTTTAGGTTCAACTGATAGCTCATCATATGAGATTTCGGTTGTGGGTCTAGACTAGGTGTCTCTGTAATGTCTATTGGAGTTTCTTGAACTTCATCAAGTTCAATGCCACTCCCACTGTTTTCTTGTAAAAGAAATTCTTTTTCTAGAAATACAGCATGCCTTGAAACAAACACCTTTTGTTCCAAGGGATGATAGAATTGGTAACCCTTCGTTTCCTTAGGGTATCCAATAAATAGACATTTATCAGACTTAGCATCCAATTTGTCTGATACAATCCGCTTCACATAAGCAGGACAACCCCATATCTTAAGGTGAGTTAAGTGGGTTTCTTACTATTCCAATCTCATATGGAGTAGTAGAGACTACCTTGGTCGGGACTCTGTTTAGCAAGTAAACAGCTGTCTTAAGTGCATAGCCCCAAAAGGATTTTGGAAGAGTTGCATGATTCATCATAGACCTAACCATGTCCATCAAGGTTCGGTTGCGCCTCTCAGATACACCATTATGCTGTGGTGTATACGGCGGAGTCCATTGGGATAATATCCCATTGTCCCTAAGATAATCTTGAAACTCTTGACTTAAGTATTCACCACCCCGATCGGATCGAAGTATTTTAATACTTTTGCCAAGCTTGTTTCTCTACTTCATTTCTGAACTCTTTGAATTTCATCAAAGGCTTCAGATTTGTGTTTCATCAAGAACACATACCCGAATCGTGAGTGATCATCGATAAAGGTGATGAAGTAGCTATAGCCTCCTTGTGCATGAGTTGACATTGGTCCCATACATCAGGTATGTATTAGACCAAGCAATTCTCCCACTGGATTACCTTTTCCGAAAGGTAATGGGTACCTAAGAAATTTTTAAATGAATCTTCTGGATCAAAAATATGGGTACCAAAAGAGTGTGTTTTTCGTGTTTAGGTAAAAGTGAAGGAGGCCCCAACCTTGTGGATAGTAGATAGTGGATGCTCAAGACACATGACCGGAGACGTGAGCAAGTTCACCACTATTAGCTACTTGAGAGAAGGGACGGTCTCCTTTGGGAACAGTGGAAAGTTAAGGATCATTGGTAGGGGCACAATTGAGGTATCTCCCACTATTTCAATTCATAAAGTGCTTTTGATTAAGGATATGAAGTTCAATTTGTTAAGTGTAAGTCAATTATGTGACGCCGGTTTTAGAGTAGAATTTCATGCTAGAAAATGTGCAATAAGACAAAATGAATCAAACACTATTATATTAGAAGGGTTTAGAGAGGCAAACTTGTATTATCTTGATCTATCTTATGCTACTAACAATGTTGTCAAGTGTCTCATGTCCAAAGAAGAAGAAGGGTGGTTATGGCACCGGAGACTAGGACACATCAACATGAGGAACATTGCAAGAGTGGTCAAGGAAGAATTGGTGAAGGGGCTCCCAATGATCAAGTACGAAAAGAACAAGTTGTGTGATGCATGCCAAGAGGGTAAGCAATCCAAAGCATCACACAAAGGTAAAACTTTAATTACCACTTCCTTGCCTCTAGAACTTTTACATATAGACTTGTTTGATTGCCATAGTACTCCATCACTTGTAGAGAGTAAGTATTGCTTAGTAATAGTAGATGACTTTTCTAGGTTTACTTGGGTCTATTTCTTGAAACATAAGGATGATACCCTAGACCCATTTATAGGATTTAGTCAAAGGGTTGAAAACGAAAAGAACATCAAAATAAACCGAATTAGGAGTGACCATGGTGGGGAGTTCCAAAATTCTCGTTTCACACAATTTTGTGTTGAAAATGGGTACAAGCATGAGTTTTCATGCCCTAGGACTCCTCAACAAAATGGGATAGTTGAGAGGAAGAATCGAGCCCTACAAGAAGTCGCTTGGACTATGCTTAATGCATACTCTCTTCCTAGCTACCTTTGGGCCGAAGCGGTTAACACCGCATGCTATATTCAAAACCGGGTGTTGATACATAGGTTTTTAGGAAAAACACCCTTTGAACTTTGGAATGGAAAGGTACCCCAAGTCCACTATCTTAGAGTCTTTGGATGTAAAGTTTACATCTTAAACACCAAAGACGACCTAAGAAAATTTGAGTCAAAGGCCGATGAAGGAATCTTAGTAGGGTATTCATTGACTAGTAGGGGTTATAGAGTGTACAACAAGAGGACAAAAGTGATTGAGGAGTCCTCAAATGTCAAATTTGATGAAACCACTAGTACTTACCCTAGAAAGGCTTCTATTGATAAAGATATAAAAGAAGTCCAACCTCTTGCCCAAAGACTTCAAGACTTACATGTGGAGGGAAATGATCAAGGGGGAGCAAGAAACACACTAGAGGATGAGGAAGAAGGATTAAATGAACCCACAACCTCTAGGCCCTTGAGACATCACCATAATCATCCCATTCAACAAATTGTGGGTGATGTCACTCAAGGAGTAAGGACTAGGTCATACTTTAGGGATCAAACTAGTCAAATAGCTCTAATCTCCCAATTAGAACCCAAGACCATTGATGAAGCATTGGGAGATGTTGATTGGGTCTTGGCCATGCAAGAAGAGCTAAACCAATTTGAGAGAAGTGAAGTATGGGAGCTAGTTCCTAGACCCACTGATTGTACCATTGTGACCACTAGATGGGTTTTTAGGAACAAATTAGATGACCAAGGTAAAATCACTAGGAACAAGGCTAGATTGGTAGCTAGGGGGTTTAACCAAGTTGAGGGATTAGATTATGATGAGACCTATGCCCCCGTAGCTAGATTAGAATCTATTAGAATCCTACTAGCCTATGTCGCTCACATGGGTTTTACACTCCACCGAATGGATGTGAAGTCAGCATTCCTTAATAGGATCATTAAGGAAGATGTTTATGTAGAACAAGCCCCCGAATTTGAGGATCCTAACTATCCGAGACACGTATTCAAATTAAGGAAAGCCTTGTATGGATTGAAACAAGCTCCCCGAGCTTGGTATGAAAGACTTTCTTCATTTTTGGTGTCTAAGGGGTTTAGGAGAGGAACAATTGACCCTACATTGTTCCTAAAATCAAAGGATAAAGACATATTTGTTGCCCAAGTCTATGTAGATGATATCATTTTTGGGTCATCAAATAATGACTTTCTACAAGAATTCATCAAGTGTATGGAAGATGAATTTGAGATGAGTCTTGTAGGAGAGTTAACATTTTTCTTAGGCCTTCAAGTTAAGCAAACTAATGAAGGTACACATGTATATCAAACCAAATATGCTAAAGAGATGCTAAAGAAATTTGGTTTAGAACATGCTAAGGAAGCATCTACACCCATAGGAACTAATGTGAAAATGGATAGTGACCTTGAAGGCAAAATGGTAGACTCTAAACAATATAGGAGCATGATTGGTAGCCTCCTATACCTAACCGCTAGTAGACCCGACATACTTTTTGCGGTAGGTATGAGTGCAAGGTACCAATCTTGTGCCAATGAGTCCCATTTGATTGTAGTCAAAAGAATCCTAAGGTATGTGAAAGGAACCCTAAATGTCTGACTTTGGTATCCTAGAACCCCCAATGTTGATCTAATTGGATACACTGACTCGGACTATGCGGGTTGCAAGTTAGATAGGAAGAGTACAAGTGGAGGGTGTCAATTCCTTGGGTCTTCTTTAGTTAGTTGGAGTAGTAGGAAACAACCATGCGTTGCCCTATCAACAACGGAAGCAGAATATGTGGCAATGGGTGGATGTGTTTCCTAACTCCTATGGATCATGCACACCTTAGAGGACTATGAGCTACATTACACCAAGGACAAAGTCTTGTGTGATAATGTAAGCACGATCAACCTAACTAAAAATCCAGTTCACCATTCTAGAACAAAGCACATTGAAGTGTAACATCACTTCATTAGAGACCATGTGGCAAGGGGAGACATAGAATTACACTATGTTGAGTCAAAGTCGAACCTAGCCGACATTTTTACCAAGCCTCTTCCCGAATCGGAGTTTACATCCCTAAGAAGAGGGCTTGGAATGTGCTTTGTGGAAGTATAGAATGAATTTGGACACATTAGCTTTGAAAAAGGGTGCTTGATTCATTAAGGTGATACATTTGGCTCACTTGTGCTTGTGGCACATTGTTGGACCATTAAAAGTATCAAAATATCAAAACTAGACCGACTATGGGGGAGGCAAGTGTTTAATCAATGGACACTTTGCCAAAGATCATAGTTGGACATTTTTAAACTTTGAAAACTATTTTATGTTTTACATACTGTGCCATGCTTTTAAAAGTCACATATTTGCAAAATTGGTTTCAAAGGTTGATACAAAATATAGTGTTTTTCAAAACTTTTGGGTTTTTATCAAAAGATGTGCATATTTAAAATTTTATATGGTTTAATATTTTTCCCTAATAGAGTATAGCATTTCAAACATGTACGCAAAATTTTATAATTTTTGGAATTTTTTGAAATTTTCTGGGAGTTTCTGAAATTCGGCAGAAAAGCTGAAATTTCAGACTGATGGTGTATTAGTCGACTGCCCTATGGGCAGTCGACTGGCACAGTTATTTTCAGCTGCTGGGAGAAAATTCAGAAATCAATAATTCTCACATTTGATGCCATAGGGTTTGGTTGCTTGAGGCAATCATTTTGATGGTGTCAATGGGGGAGAATGGGTGGCTTAAGTTAGAATTTTAACACAAAATGGGTGGTTTGTCTAACTTAGACCTTGAAAGGTTAAAACTTGGAAAGAAGACATGGATTAAGGGGGAGGTACCTCTTAGGTTCGGATATGTCTTACATTCTTATTGATGTTGTTAAGTGAAAACTTAACTTGGAATATGATTAGAAATGAAACTGTGGAGAGGACAAAGGTTAAGGGGGAGGTTACCTCTTAGGGCTATTATGTCTCATAATGTTTCAATTGCTATCTTTTGCTTTTGCTATTGCTGTCGTTTATCTCTAACTTAAACATATTGCCACACATCAAAAAGGGGGAGATTATTGAGGCAATCGACCCTTTAAGTGATTGGAAGATCATGGTTTTGATGAGTGGGCGAATAGGTTTAAAGTTAGAGTGTTATGTTGTATTTGATTTGTGTGATTGAGTTTGCAGGACTTGGAGAATCACACTTGGTGAACCTATCCGAGGGACGAGAGCCGAGGGAGGAGAGCTCCAAGGGCAAGCCGGGAAGTGGACTTCAAAGGGCACACGTGAAGGGTGGCATGGAGCCAAGCCAAGGGAAGGCTTGTGTGCGCATCCGAGGGACGATAGCCAGAGGAAGAGGACTTCAAGGGGTGAGCCAAGGGAGCAGACCTGAAGGCACACGCGACGGAGAAGGTTTGAAGTGGCTGGAGCTGAGCTGGGAGGCAGGGCAGTCGACTGGCCCGAAGGTAGTCGACTGCCAAAACCCACAGAGAGTTCGCAGCCTCGTACCAGTCGACTGGCCCTGGGGCAGTCGACTGGTATACCCCAAAACTAGCCGTTGGCTAGCTGTTTGCTAGCCGTTGGCCGGCATTTAATGCCGGGCCAGTCGACTGCCCTTGGGGCAGTCGAAGGGCAGTCGACTGGTGGGCGTCTGGACAGACTGCGAATCTGTCCTTTTCACGTATAAAAGGAGGCCTCGTTACACGTGTCTGTACAGTTCCGTACAGTAACGAAGTGCTGCCAAATTGTAGAGTGTTTTCTTGCTTCCTTCATCGTATTTCTACATCTGTAAAGAGAAAGCTACTGCTGTAAAGGTTTCTCCACCTCAAGGAGACTTTTCGATAGTGAAAAGAGGTGCTCGCGGCGTGGATCCTTGGATTAGTCACCCATCTGGGAGGATACCAAGTAAAAGACTTTTTGTTAGTATTGTTGTTTTCTTTACATATTATTTCCACTGCGCTAACAGTCTTGTAGAGATCAAACGATCCGCGAAAGTGCATTCACCTCCCCTTTTGCATGCCTACATCGATCTCTCACGATTGTCTGGAGGCCTCGGTGATCATGGTTAGTGGTAGATCATCGCCCACACGACGTCCATGAAGGGACGGACATAAGGTAGAAGACCGCGAGGTGATCAGGAAGGTATATCTTTCCCTATGCTCCGTTAATTACCCTTATATCAATATTGTTCCATGATCGTTTACCTCGTCATTTTATATATGTTAATTTATTATTTTGATTCTGAATCATGATGAATAATTTATTAACTGGACCCCAACCATAAACACAAATATCGACGATCCACTCGTTTCCTTTTCCGCGGTCGAACGATCGAGCAAATTACAAGGCCGATTTTGGTAATTGCCTAAGTTGTAATTTGGATCGTTCGATACGACACTAGACGGTCGATGGGAGACGAGTCTCCATTCGGGTTAATTTTTAATCCGTAGTCATAGAGAGGTCTCTCGGATCGACCAGGTATTTGCTAAGGAAACCCACCAAGCCATACCCTATAGGTTCTTGGTAGATCGTCGCCAACATGATGTTCAAGAGGGGAGGGTCATACAATAGAAGATCAAGAGGTAACGAGAGGTATAAACTTCTACCATGGTTCCTTTAAATTCTATTATTTCATGTGGCATAATTAATTATCTTGTTCTTTAATTATTTGTTAATTAATTATGATAATTAATTATTGTGGGCCGCGATGATAAACACAAAAACCAGTGATCCGCTAATCATCTTTTTTGTGACTAATTGGTTAGGCGAGTTATAAGGCTTGAACAACATGTTTGGCTAAGTTGTAACTCCAATCAATTAGTACGGCAACGAGACGGACGGTTGGGAGATAGGTCTCCATTCGGATTAAATTTTTAATCCTTGGACATGGAGAGGTTTCCCATGGACGACCCGGTATTCGCTTAGGAAACCTGCCAAGCTATCCATCACCAATAACTGAACCAATTCAAACTATTGAACTAGTTCCAACCCAAAATCTACCAGCTGGACCTAAGGTTGAACCAAGTTCTAGGAAATCTAAGAAACCTTGACTAAATCACCCAACTGATCAAATTATGGGTGATCCAACCTTAGGGGTTAGATCAAGGTCATCCTATAGGAACCTAAGTTAGGTTGCACTAATTTCAAAGATAGAACCATAAACCATAGAAGAGGCCTTACTTGACCCAGACTGGATCATAGCTATGCAAGAGGAATTAGCACAATTTAAAAGAAACCAAGTCTGGGACTTAGTGCCTAAAGCAGAAGGTAAGTCCATAATAGACACTAAGTGGGTATTTAGGAATAAGTTGAACGACCAAGTGAAATAGTAAGAAACAAAGCTCGCTTAGTAACTAAAGGTTTTAGTCAAGTTGAGAGGTTAGACTATGATGAAACCTATTCCCCTGTAGCTAGACTTGAGTCAATTAGGATGCTACTAGACTTTGCAGCTTATAAGGGATTTAAATTATAGCAAACGGATGTCAAGTCTGTCTTCGTGAATGGTTTTATAAAAGAGAAAGTTTATGTAGGACAACCCTCGGGCTTTGAGGATCTTGACTAACCTAATTATGTGTTCAAACTTAGGAAAGCCCTTTACGAATTAAAACAAGCACCTAGGGTATGATAGATTATCCACCTATCTAATTTCTAAAGGATTTAACCAAGGTCAAATTGACTCAACCCTATTTGTTAAGACTTTAGAAAAAAGACATTTTTATATCCCAAGTTTATGTAGATGATATAATTTTTGGATCAACTAACACTAATTTTCTAAAAGACTTTATTAAAATTATGGAAAACGAATTCGAAATGAGTCTAGTAGGAGAATTAAATTTCTTTTTAGGTTTTCAAATTAAACAAACCAAGGATGAAAATTACATTCACCAACCAAAATGCGCAAAAGAATTAATTAAGAAATTCAAAAAATTTAAGTATTCCTACGACCACAAATGCCAAAATAGATAACGATCCAGAAGGTAAGCCAGTTGATTTAAAATATTATAGAAGTATTATAAGAAGTTTGTTCTACCTAACTGCTAATAGACCTGATATTCTATTTGCAGTAGGTATTTGTGCCAGGTACCAAACTTATGCTAAGGAATCCCACTTAAATGCAGTTAAAAGGATCCTTAGATATATTAAGGGCACAATAAATGTAGGTACTTGGTACCCTAGGATGTTCAATTTTGAATTGTTAGGATTTTCTGACTCAGATTATGCAGGGTGCAAATTAGATAGAAAAAGTATGAGTATGAGCTATTAGTTATTACGACAAAGTTTAGTTAGCTGGTGCAGTAGCAAGCAACATTGTGTTGTCTTATCCACCACTGAAGTAGAATATGTTGTCCTAGGGGAATGTGTAGCCCAACATTTATGGATGGTGCATACCCTTAAGGACTTCAACCTGTGCTACACCCAGACTAAGGTATTTGTTGATAATATAAGTTCAATCAATCTTACCAAAAATCCTATTCATCATTCTAGAACTAAACATATAGAAGTCAGACACCACTTTGTTAGGGATCACGTAGCAAAGGGTGAAATCGTACTTACACATGTAGACTCAAAATCTAACCTAGCCGATATTTTCACTAAACCTGTAACGACCCAGAAAATTCTCTTAATATTTCCTTAAAACATTAAGCATGTCTAGATAATTTTCTGAGGAACCTAGAAATATTAATGCTAACTTTGGCCTAGAAAATCTATGTTTTCTCATTTAAATTGAGAAAAAGGGCACTAATGGGCCTTATATGGGCTTTTTAGTACCATAATTATTGGTGGATTTTAGGTGAAAATTAATATAAATATAAAAGGATTTTAATGAGAAATATTAATATAATTATGAGGGAATTTTTAGAGGATTTTCGGAATTTTAGGGAAATAAAAAGAAAAATAAAATAAAAATAAAGTGCATGGACCAAGGATTGAACCTTAGACCTCTTGTACAACCATGAATGCTCTAACCAACTCACCTAGCAAGGGAATGTTATGAGCGAATGAAGTGAATATTGGTTAAGGCTTAGAAGAAGATGAAGGGTCATGGAGAGACTCTTCATTTACCTCCTTAATGGGTTATAAAGAGGGAGGTTTGGGAGTTACCTTCTTCCTTCCATCAATTGCACTTTCTCCCCTCCTCCTTCCTCATCCTAGCCGAAACCTCAAGGAGAGGTTCTCCCTTGGAAAAACTCCACAAGAAGGTCTCATCTCCAAGATCTAAGGGATTTCCAAGGATATATACAAGGGCAAGGGGGTTCAAGGGTCCAAAGGATTTACAATTTCCTTCTCTTTTAAGGTTTAAAAATCAAGATCAACTAAGGTATGACTCCCTCACCTGTGGTATAATAGTTCCTTATGTTTTTAGCATGATATATTGGTGGGTTTTTGGGATTTGATGTTAAAAGAAACAAAAACCAAGAACCCTAGTCCTATGGGTTTCGGCCACTAGAGTTTTAGGGTCAATGATGATGCTAAAAATCTTCATAATGTTGTTTAATGTTCTCTCATGATGTTTAAAGATTAAATATAATTTTTGAGAATTTTTGGAGTACCCTAGGATACCCTAGGGTTTCGGCCAACATCAAGAACCCATGGGTAGGGTTGGGTCTAAAACCTCAAGTATGTGTTTTATGTATTATCATATTATAAGGGAGATGGAGGGTGTTTATGTGAATGTTTCACATGGCCTAGAGACTCTATAGGTTTCGGCCAAGTACCCTAATAGGGTGGAAATTTAAGACTCATTTCAAGTAAGGGCCACAATGGCCCTTTGGTAAGGTATGGTTGGTGATTAACAATTGATTTGGGGATTTTTAATGGAATTTTTCCATGCCCCCATGGCCTTGAAGTTTCGGCCAAGAGCAAGACTAGGGTTGAAGGGTTAGGGTTGGCCTTAAGTATGGAATCAAATGTTTCCAATGGCCTAGTATGTATGTATGAGATGTTGTTTGGGAAGTTATGTGAAGTTTCATGGACCTAGGGTTCCTTGGGGCTTTTGGTCAAGGACCTAACCTAGGGCTAGGGTTGGGTTAAACCTACAAAGATGCTTGTGTATAGGTGACTAAAATGTATGTTTAAGTAAGATGGAGGAATTCTATGTTAACCAAACCCTTAGTTTATATGTCATGAATTCTATGTTAGGTCATAAATGTTTAGACATGTGCCATGATTTATGAATGATATGTATGTATGCCATGTTTTATGAATAATATGTATGTATTCCATGTCTTATAAATGATATGTAGGTATGCCATGTTTTATGAATGAGATGTAGGTATGCCATGGTTATGGATGATATGTATGTATGCCATGATTCATGAATAATTTGTATGTATGTCATGCTTTATGAATGATGTGTACATATGCCATGTTTAAGAATGAAAATGATGAATGAAGTTAAAGATCATGCCTTTGAGGCTTAATGATGATATGGAATGAAAAGGAAGAATGAAGTTAAAGTTCATGCCTTCAGGGCATAACGATGATGTTAAGTATGATGAATGAATGAATATGCTATGAATGATTATGAATGAAAAAGCATGTGAAAGCATTTTATTTTATTTTATGGGCTTGTACCGGACCTATGTAAGGTCCACGGTATGATTATGAATGAAAAAGCATGTGAAAGCATTTTATTTTATTTTATGGGCTTGTACCGGACCTAAGTAAGGTCCACGGTTCTGGACTACCGATGAAGCTGTCCACGGTTCGGGACTACCGATGAAGCTGTCCTTACGGTTCGGGACTATCGATGAAGTTGTCCTTACCCTAGTAGGTCGAGATTAGCTACCTCGTATTTACTTAGGGATGCACGCATATGATGTATGAATGTGGTACAAGCCAGGGCCCAATGAATGTTATGATTATGTTAAAGTATTTAAAAGCATGTTTTTAAAGATTAAGCATCCTTATATATATATGCACAATTGTCACATGCATCCATCCATGTTATGCATTATATCTATGATAGGAATAGTATGCAAAGTAAGTTTATGCAAGATATGTTTATGCAAATGATTTTATTTATGTTCATGCTAGTTTATGATGCAATGATTTTATTTATGTTCATGCTAGTTTATGATGCCATGATTTAATTATGTTTATGCTAGGTTAGGATGCCATGATTTTATTTATGTTCATGCTAGTTTATGATGCCATGATTTAATTATGTTTATGCTAGGTTAGGATGCCATGATTTTATTTATGTCCATGCTAATTCATGAAGCCATGATTTAATTATGTTTGTGCTAAGTTGGGATGCCATGATTTTATTTATGTTCATGCTAGTTTATGATGCCATGAGTTAATTATGTTTATTCTAGGTTAGGATGCCATGATTTTATTTATGTCCATGCTAATTCATGAAGCCATGATTTAATTATGTTTGTGCTAAGTTAGGATGCCATGGTTTTATTTAGGTTCATGCTAAAAATGTTTATGAGGTTATGCTTATTATGTTTATATCTATGCCAAGTATTATGCCATGCCGTGAATGTTTTTAAGTTTATGTTTATGTCATGCTACGAATGTGATTAAGTTTATGTTCATGTCATGTCGAATGTATGCTAAGTGATCATAAAGGCTTATGTTCTAAGTAAAGCATTAAGTATGTTAATGTTTTATATGCTCATGATTAAGTGATGGATGGTTTTAGTGAGTAGGAAAGAGTCTTACTAAGCCTGTGTGCTTATAGTCTTATTTCCTTATACCGCAGATCACGCAAGGGGACAGTAAGGAAGCAGCAGGAGGGCAATAAAGCATGTGTGTGATAGTGACTTGGCCAAGAAACAATATGTTTGCTCGTCTTATGATAGAACTTTACGTTTACTATTATGTGCCTGAATGTGACTCTATGACATGAGGCTAAGTATGACATGATGCTAAGTATGACATAATGCTAAGTATGACATGATATGATGCTAAGTATAAAGTTAATATGCCAAGTTCCCATATTATGGAGTTAGGAATGATAGTAAGTGCATGTAGGTGTATGTTTAAAGGTTTCCGCTGCATTATGATGTCTACATGCCCTAAGTATGTTAACGTAACGCCGCTTTATGAAATAAAAAACGGGCGTTACAAAACCACTTCCTGAATTTGAGTTTAGTTCACTATGAAGGCAGTTAGGAATGTGATTAATAAAATAGGACTGTTTTTTAACACTTTCTTTATTTTATGATTTTTTAAAGAAAAATCATATTTTTTTAATCATATTATTTTTCCGATCAAGTTTTGGTATTGATTTTTAAAAATGTTTTTTCCGACTTAGATTTTTTATAAAAATTACCCCTTCATAAACTAGGGTTTTGTACACAATGGACTTAGCTTAGGACTTAACCATAGAATTGCATGCTCCTATAGATCTAGAAGTCAGCATCTCACAAGCACATTAGGATACTTTGATTGGTAACCTAGATTGGGTTGAGATGCTTAGGTTTATGCCTTGAATCAAGATGCTTTAAGTCAGCATCTCAAAAACGTATATGCATCAAATGACACTAAGTAGTGGAATAATGAGTAAACACAAAATATAACTGATGACTGAAATAAACACCAAAACAAACAAACATAGCATAATGTTATCAGTCTCACATAGTCAGAAGAGAAAATCACCAAACATACATAAGTCAAAGCCTCTAACAAAAATATATCAGTCCTGATCATCGGGAGCACGAGGGACATCAAACTGCATCGGATCAAATGTAGATATATCAGTATCAAGCATAAAAGTCCCCGAAGTCGTCCTGCTCGATGGCTGATAACCAGGAAATGTCTGCAGGGGTTGATGACCTGCCAACCACGAGCGTAGCTCTGCAAACATCCCATGCTGGTCGGCGCGCATCTCCTGTTGTACATGAACGATCATGGAGATATTTGACTGCATCGCCTGTTGCTCGAGCTCCCACATATGAAATCGATGGTCCATGGTCTGCTCGAGCTTAGCAATTTGCCATCGTAGGTCAGGCTCTAGCTCGTAATCATCCTCAGTTGTAGGCGCACCATATCCAACGGGACCTACAGCAACCTGAACAGTCGGTGCCCGTGGTAACTCCCTAAGACCCCTACCGGCATTCCACCATATCCCTCGAACATCAGCAATGATGCCAGTCTTGCCTAACACATGTTTTCCAAGTCGACAGTTTTGCCTTACCATCTAACTCGAGCCAGTCAGTGATGATGTGACCAAAAGGCATATACATTGTACGACGACCGGGCTCACTATAGGAAAGATGGAATAGAAGATGCTCGCCATGATATCAAAATCAAGGTGACGATGTATCCCGTAAAGCATCAAGCAGTGATAGGGGCGGATCTCAGATTGGGGTTTGGAAGTGATTGGTAGGAGACAATTTATGATGATCATGAACAAAACATAATCAACAGCCGAGAGACGAAGGGCAGCGAAGGTAGGGAACTCACTGGCAAGCTCATCGAGCCCATCAGGTCTAGGTTGTCCAAAGAAATACTCATATATGGAATCAGGGGTAACACCTTCGAATGGAAGAGGTAAAGGATCTGGAAGTGTAGGGTAAATGGGATAGTGGATTGTCGATCGACGGCAGGCTAGATACTCAGAAAAATGGGGTAAGTGAGATCTAGATTGGTTCTGGCCACTCGGGTGGTACACCCCATACCGCCGTCACCTTGAATATTCCGTCGTAGATTTGGAAGATTTCCTAATAGAGACTAGGGACATACAAGTTGGATTAGGAGGGAAGGGCACGACACAGCCACAAAAACAGTGATTAGATCCAAAATAACACATATCTTACAAAAACGATTAGTGAAGATTGAGATAAGTTGAAAGTATTACTTGGGTGTCATGTGGTCGTCAGTTGAGAAGAACTTCACAGTACACTAGAAGGAAGAACTCAATGGAAGCGTTGGTGAGACAAGAACTCAATGGAGAAGGAAGCTATGGAGAAGATGAAGATGGTCGGAGGCTAGGGTTGGAAGAGATTTATGGGAGAATGTAGTTGGTGGACCGATCCACCAACCTGATTTAATGCAGTGGATTGGACGGTCATATGATCAAAGTGTATCCGGACCGATCAGGAGGTATCCTAATCGATCTGAGGAAGTATGATCGGTCACCTTGACCGATCAGGAGACTCCTGATTGGTCTCCAGACCGATTAGGAGGAGCCCTGATCGGTCTCCTTGACCGATTTGGGAAAAGCCTGATCGGTCTGCTTGACCAATCAGGAAAAGGCCTGATCAGTCTGCTTGACCGATCAGGGAATATCCTAATCGGTCTGCGGACCGATCAGGTTCGATACAGAGAGGTGTCTGATATATGCTGTTCGATACAGAGAGATTTCTGATCAGTCTGTGGACCGATTAGATTTCAGAAAAATTTCTGAAAACTCTAATACGTTCCAGAGACAAGTTTGTGCCCAAAACATGTGGTTGGTGTTCCCTTAACCAAAACTTATCCCTCCACACCAATTCTGATAATCCAATTTAATCCATAGTCCCAAGTTTGTATTAAGTCCATAGTCCCAAGTTTGTCTTAACCATAGTCCTAATTCTCAATTCTATTGATAATTCATAGATTGGATTAAATTGGATAATTCATAGTCCCAAGTTTGTCATAACCATAAAATCCCAAAACAAGTTTGTATTATGTTTGTACCAAAAATAATGCCCAACCAATGTTACTTGATTGGAATGCCCAAGTATGTTCTTGGAACCAAATACATATGTATTATGCATTGGTTTTCCCCATACTTGGTCAAATTAATGATCATTATCTCTTCAACCTCATTATTCAAGGGATGCATGATACATTTTGAATAATTTGGTTGATCCAAACATCTCACCCCATTTCTAGCAAGACAAAAATATTTTGTTAGACCTTATAGTTTATGTGAGATGTCCCCAAGTTGCCCAACATTTAGGAATGACCGTGAAGGATTTTTACCATGATCCTATTATGCACGGCACATCCCTAACTCCCTCCTTAAAAAGCTAAATTCTCTTTCTGGGAGTTGTTTGGTGAAAATGTCCGCTAGATTAGATTTTGACTCAACATGTGAGAGTACAATATCTCCTCTAACAATATGATCTCTAATGAAGTGATGACACACTTCAATGTGTTTGGTACATGAATGGTGAACTAGATTTTTTGTAAGGTTTATGGTGCTTATGTTGTCACACAACACTTGCATACCCTTGTATGACAATTCATAGTCCTCTAAGGTGTGTATCATCCACAACAATTGTGATACACTCTCTCCTATGGCAATATACTCTGCCTCGGTCGTGGAGAGAGCAACACAGTGTTGCTTCCGACTTGACCAACTCACCAAAGATGATCCTAAGAATTGGCAACCCCCACTTGTGCTTTTTCGATCCAACTTGTATCCAGCTTAGTCAGAATCGGTATAGCCTATCAAATTAAAGACTTTGTACAGTCGTACCATAGACCAACTCCAATAGTTCCCTTAAGGTATCTCAAAATCCTCTTAACAACAATTAAATAAGATTCCTTGGCACATACTTGATAACTAGCGCACATACCCACAGCAAAAAGAATGTCCGAGCGACTCGCTGTGAGGTATAGCAAACTACCAATCATGCTTCTATATTGGGTCAAATTAACGGGCTTCCCACTCTTATCATTATCTAATCGCGTGTTAGTCGCCATGGGAGTGGTTACCTCCTTTGAGTCACTCATATTGAATTTCTTGAGCATCTCTTGAGTATATTTGGATTGATGCACATGAATTTCTTCTCTTGTTTGCTTGATTTCAAGTCCAAGGAACAAGGTCAATTCTCCCACTAGACTCATCTCAAACTCACTCTCCATGTTCTTAATGAACTCATTCAAATAACCCTTGTTGTTGGAGCTACAAATTATGTCATCGACATAACTTGGGCTACAAAAATATTTTCACCATCTCTACGTAGAAATAGTGTAGGGTCCATTTGACCTCTCATGAAGCCTTTTCAATCAAAAATGTTGACAACCACTCATACCAAGCATGAGGTGCTTGTTTTATCCCATAAAGAGCCTTCTTTAGCTTAAACACGTGGTTTGGAAATTCGGAATTTTCAAACCCCGGTGGTTGTTCAACAAAGACCTCTTCTTTAATGAAACCATTTAAGAAAGCCGATTTCACATCCATTTGATAGAGTTTGAAACCTCTATGTGTTGCAAATGCAAGCATCAATCGAATGGACTCCAATCATGCCACGGGAGCATATGTCTCATCGTAATCAAAACCTTCAACTTGACTATAGCCCTTGTCTACTAAGCATGCCTTGTTTCATACGATTTCTCCCTTATGGTTCAATTTGTTCTTAAAAACCCATTTAGTTCCAATAATTGTGGTCTTCTTAGGTCTAGTAACTAATTTCCAAACTTGGCTTCTCTCAAATTAACCTAACTCATCTTGCATAGCAATAATCCAATCGGGATCATGTAATGCTTCGTCATCTACTCTAGTTTCAATTTCAGAAATCAAGGCGACCTCATTAGCCTCATTCCTAAAGAATGATCTAGTTCTAACCCCATGATGGATATCTCCAACAATTTGATCTTGGGGATGACTAGAGGCTAACCTAGTTTACCTTGGTGTTGGAGGTGCTTCTTGGATGGTTTCACTAGACACAGGCTCAGACTCAGGGTCAGGCTGAGCTCCATGTAGTCTAGGCTCACCTGTTGGGACCGGGTGCATGTCGACAAAGATACGAGTTCGTAAAATTTAAAATTTTTACATGCAGCGGAAGAGTTTGCATAAAATAATTTCCTAAATTATTTTAACTTCGTATCTAGCATGCAACCTTATAGTGTATCGACATAATCATAAAATAAAAGTTTGCAAAAAGTAAACTAATTTACCAAGTACCTCGCGTAACATGAAGTAAGGGACGAGATCCAACCGTAGCGTCCCTTGGAAGCTTCGCGTCCACGCCGAGTTCTCTTCGGGATGACTTCGCAAAGTCACGAGTTTTGTGCCGACAAGAACTACTAGATTCTCTATAGGCACAACAAAGAAGATCAAGAGAAGAAAAGGAAACTAACCAACGAAGTAACGGAATCGAATTCCGAGAAGAGAGGAGTCTCTATCCGCTTCTTCTTCTTCTTGGTTGGCTTCTCCTTCTTCTTGTAAGCTCACGCCAACCTCAAGGGGAGGAGAGGGTTGCGCCGGCCCTAGATGGAGGAAGGTGGGCACCGGCCCTAAGTCTCCAAGTGGGCGCCGGCCCTAAGGGAGGAGAGGGGAGGAAGAAGAGAGAAAGAGGGAGAGCTCTTCACAACTTGATTAGTTGATGTAGGAATAAGGGCTAGCCTTTGGTTCCTTTATATAGTAGCAACTCCTTTGCTAAGTCTCCCTCTAAACCGAATTAACGGAATTAGTTATAAGAAATTTATCTTATAAATTTTCTTATTAATTATTCCGTTTAAACCGAGTCTTTATTATAAACCAATTTATAATAAAACAAATTAATTATCATAAGAAAATTTATCCTATAAATTCTCTTATGAATTTTATTATAACTAACTAATTAATTATCATAAGAAATTTATCCTATAAATTCTTATGAATTATTCCGTTTAAACCAAGTTTTATTATAACTAATTTATAATAAAACAAATTAATTATCATAAGAAAATTTATCCTATAAATTCTCTTATGAATTTTATTATAACTAACTTTATAATAAAACTAATTAATTATCATAAGAAATTTACCCTATAAATTCTTATGAATTATTCCGTTTAAACCAAGTTTTATTATAACTAATTTATAATAAAACAAATTCCTGTTCTCTTTAAATTATAGAATAAATTTTATAAGAAATTTATAAACTTTCTTATTATGGAAAAATCAATTCATAATTGATTTTATAAAATTAAAATAAACCCAATTCATGGATTATTTTAATCTTCCATAAAAGAATAAATTTCTATAAATTTATTTATATAAATTTCTTTATACAAATTTATTTATCTATAATTTATAAAATAAATCGCGCTGGATTTATCTTATTAATTAAACCAAAATTAATTGGTTTTCTCCTCTTATTGTGGCCGGCCACCAAAGGGGTTTTGGCACCCTCTTTGGCCGGCCAAAACCAAACCGAACCGCCGCGAATTAAACTCATTTAATTCGCCCAAAAAGCCTTGAAAAGACTTAGCCATTTTTAGCTTCCATTGCGCCTCTGACTAACTCAGATTCGACTTATTTCTCTTGAACGGAAAATTCAATTTTCAACTCGTTTTAAATCCCTCGGATTACTCGTAGTGCGTGTGACTAAATAGGCTTTCGATTTATGTTGGCCGTCTATAATTAACTAATTATAGAACGATCATGAGTGGCACCTAGTAGTACATCATGATCCCCAATTAATCGAAAGATCAACGGTTTGACCTCAGAAGAAATTATTCTGAAACCCTTCAGCAGCTCTAATGAATCGTGCCCCATTCCCTTCACCACCTTATACCCACTTGGTTCAGGACACGGTCAATGGTGTCAGTCCACACTAGGCTGACTACGTCACACCTAGCCCAAGTAATATCTTACTCGTCCATTGGATTTCTAATTACTCTCATGTATTTTAGAGACTCTCACTCTAAACATGATATGCTCTGGCCAGAGGCTTTGAGTAACAATCCGACGATAGGCCTGGGTATACATCTCCTCGCAAGGAGTGGTGAATCCTTTGTAGGCTATTCAAACATCTTCGGGCACTTCGGCTTATACCCGATCATCCTGGGTCCACACCTCCTTGGAGATGCTTGCTTAAGATGTCAAAGTATAAGTCTCCATGACCAAGATGACTTGAACACCGCAAGTCAAAGGAACATCGCACTTAAGCCGCAGTAAGATCTTCATTGACATATCTACATGTAGATTCCCATATGAAGTCTTACAGCTAGTCACTCTAATGAACTAGTTCCCTTAACTAGCATCCATGTTTATCTCCGGACATCCCAATGTCACCAGCCAGTGAGAATCAGCTGATTAGAGAATAACCCATGCTAGTCTCAACAGAATTGATAGTGTCCGTTTTTATCAATTCATCGACTAGGGATATTTTCAATACTTCACATTTGCGCATTTAGAGATAATCACTAGTTGTGATCTCATCACAAATTCTCTTATGCTATGAGTTGTATTGCGGACATTCAGTAGATGAGTTTAAGATCCCAATCAAATACACAAGCATGTATACTCAAATAGTGAATTATCATTTATTAATATAAATGTTTTACAATCATAAGGCGATTGCCTTAGGACACTTCTCTCATATCACTAACATCACCATCATCAGACTCATCTGCAACATCTCCAATATTTGGACTTTCATCCAATCATAATCTCCTAAGTTCGAATTGAACTCCCTCTACATCTCCTGAATGATCAATCACTTTTGGAATCTCCTCAAATACAACATCAGAAGATTCTTCAACTCACTTAGACTTCTTGTTGTATACTCGGTAAGCTTTGCTGACAAGTGAATATCCGACAAGTATCCATTCATCAGCTTTTGCTGTGAACTTTCCAAGATGATCCTTGGTGTTTAGAATGAACACCTTACACCCAAACACCCTGAGATGTATAACTGTAGGCGGTCTTCTAAACCAAAGTTCATGTGGAGTCTTTCTTAAAAACCTATGGATAAGGACTCGATTTTGCACATAGCAAGCTGTGTTTACAGCTTCAGCCCATAAGTAGCTCGGTAAAGAGTACTCATTAAACATGCTTCATGTAGCCTCTTGTAGGACTCGGTTCTTCCTCTCTACAATCCCATTTTGCTGTGGTGTTCTAGGAGTAGAGAACTCATGTCTATATCCTTTCTCTTGACAAAATTCTAAAAATTTATGGTTTTGAAATTCACCTCCACGATCACTCCTAATGGTTTTGATTGTTGTAGATTTTTCATTTTCATTTCTTCTACAAAAAGAAATAAAAATGTCTAAAGTTTGGTCCTTATGTTTTAGAAAATAGGTCCATGTATATCTAGTATAATCATCAACAATCACAAAATAATATTTACTACCATTCAATGACACTATAGTACTGCAATCAAATAAGTCTATATGCAATAAATCTAAAGCAGTATAAGTACTTACAACACTTTTACCTTTATGAGACGCTTTTGTTTGCTTACCCATTTGACATGCATCATACAATTTTTCTTTTTCATACTTGATGCTCGGTAAGCCTCGTACAAGTCCCTTGATGGCCAGTTTCTAGATGTTCTTCATGTTCACGTGAGCCAACCTCCGGTGCCAAAACCAAGATTCTTCTTCTTTTGACATGAAACACTTAACAGAGGCATTAGTAGCACTTTTAAAGGAAACTTGATAAATGTTGTCTACTCTTGTGCCTACTAGTACTATGTCATATGTGTCATTGTGTCTAACTAGACACTGACATGGGTGAAATTCAATTGTGTATCCCGCATCACACAATTGACTGACACTCAGGAGATTGAAGGTCATCCCCTTGACTAGAAGGACATTCGTGATCCTAAGACATTCGGATATTTGAATGTCTCCTATTCCTACAATCTTAAGACTACCATTATTACCAAATGAAACATTACATCTACTTTTGCTTTGTAGGGTAGTGAATAACGATTTATCCCCAATCCTGTGTTTAGAGCACCCACTATCAACAAACCATATTGATAGATGCTCCCCCTCAACTAATGCCTACACAACACGAAAGATAGATGATTTAGGTACCCAATCCTTAGGACCTAATACTCCTACAATGCAAGTTTTTGGCACTCATGCCTTGGTCATTTTCTTCCTAAGTCCCTGAACCCTATAAACATTTGATGATTTAAATTGGGTTCTAGACATCAATGACACAAAACTAGGTTCCTTAGGTTGGTAACCTATACCAGCCTTGTTGTAGACTGCTCTTTGGGAGTTGAGGATCATATCCAAGGTCTTAGAGCTATTTGAAAATTTCCCAAGAAGATTCTAGAGTTTTTCAACTTCACTCTTTAAGGTCTTGTTTTCATCCTCAAGGACCTCAACATGCAAGTCATCTATTTCATCATCCTTAGAGATTTTCAATTGTTCTACTTCTAGTTTTAATGTTTTTACCTTGTCCTTAGATTTTTTAAGCAAAGTAGTCAAGCAAGCAATAGTTCTATAGCACTTATCAAGTTCGGGAGAGATTACCTCTTCATCATCTGAAGATGATGAAGCCGCGGTTGAAGGATCACTTGACTCATCACAACTCTCTATGTTTGAATCTTCTAATGCCATGAGAGTCACGTGGCGAGTGCTCTTCTCCTCCTTCTCCTCCTCGGATGAGCTAGATGAGGACTCATCCCATGTGGCCTTCAAGGCCTTCTTCTTATTTGCCCTCTCCTCCTTATTCTTGAGTTTTGGACACTCACTTCTATAGTGCCCTTTCTTGCTACATCCATAACAAGTGATATTAGTTTTGTCAATATTATTTTCACTTGTTTTACATTTCCCCTTGTAGCGTCGACTCTTCCTCATCATTCTTTTCACGAAGTTTGCCATTTCGGTTGATGAAGACTCGCTCATGTCCTTATTAGATTCGGATGAATAAGAGGAGACCTCCTTCTCCTTCTTCTTTTCCTTCTTCTTCTTTGCTTTGCCCCCTGCTACAAGAGCAATACTCTTCTCTTTTGAGCCTTTGTTAGCAAGCTCATGTATCTCTATTTCACAAAAGAAATCATCTAATTTAACAATGGAAAGGTCCTTGGATACCTTGTAGGTGTTAGTGATATGAGAGAAGTGTCCTAAGGCAATCGCCTTATGATTGTAAAACATTTATTTTAATAAATGATAATTCACTATTTGAGTATACATGTTTGTGTATTTGATTGAGATCTTAAACTCATCTACTGAATGTCCGCCATACAATTCACAGCATAAGAGAATTTGTGATGAGATCACAACTAGTGATTATCTCTAAATGTGCAAATGTGAAGTGTTGGAAATATCCCTAGTCGATGAATTGATAAATACGGACATTATCAATTCTGTTGAGACTAGCATGGGTTATTCTCTAATCAGCTGATTCTCACTGGCTGGTGACATTGGGATGTCAGGAGATAAACATGGATGCTAGTTAAGGGAACTAGTTCATTGGAGTGACTAGCTGTAAGACTTCATATGGGAATCTACATGTAGATATGTCAATGAAGTTCTTGCTGCGGCTTAAGTGCGATGTTCCTTTAACTTGCGGTGTTCAAGTCATCTTGGTCATGGAGACTTATACTTTAACATCTTAAGCAAGCATCTCCAAGGAGGTGTGGACCCAGGATGATTGGGTATAAGCCGAAGTGCCCGAAGATGTTTGAACAGCCTACAAAGGATTCACGACTCCTTGCGAGGAGTTGTATACCCAGGCCTATCGTCGGATTGTTACTCAAAAACCTCTGGCCAGAGTATATCATGTTTAGAGTGAGAGTCTCTAAAATACATGAAAGTAACTAGAAATCCAAAGGACGAGAAAGATACTACTTGGGCTAGGTGTGACGTAGTCAGCCTAGTGGGGACTGACACAAATAGACCGTGTCCTGAACCAAGTGGGTATAAGATGGTGAAGGGAATGGGGCACGATTCATTAGAGCTACTGAAGGGTTTCAGAATAATTTCTTCTGAGGTCAAATCGTTGATCTTTCGATTAATTGGGGGTCATGATGTACTACTAGGTGTCACTCATGATCGTTCTATAATTTGTTGATTATAGACGGCCAACATAAATCGAAAGCCTATTTAGTCACACGCACTACGAGTAATCCGAGGGATTTAAAACGAGTTGAAAATTAAATTTTCCGATCAAGAGAAATAAGTCGAATCTGAGTTAATCAGAGGCGCAATGGAAGCTAAAAATGGCTAAGTCTTTTGAAGGCTTTTTGGGCGAATTAAATGAGTTTAATTCGCGTTGGTTCGGCTCGGTTTGGGCCAGCCAAAGAGGGTACCAACCCTCCTTGGTTGGCCGACCACTTATTGGGGAGAAAACCAATTAATTTTGGTTTAATTAATAAAGTAAATCTAGCACGATTTATTTTATAAATTATGGATAAATAAATTTGTATAAAGAAATTTATATAAATAAATTTATAGAAATTTATTCTTTTTATGGAAGTTAAAATAATCCATGAATTGGTTTATTTTAATTTTATAAAATCAATTATGAATTGATTTTTCCATAATAAGAAAGATTATAAATTTCTTATAAAATTTATTCCATAATAAAAGGAGAGATTAATTAGTTTATTATAAAGTTAGTTATAATAAAATTTGGTTTAAACAGAATAATTCATAAGAGAATTTATAGGATAAATTTCTTATGATAATTAATTAGTTTTATTATAAAGTTAGTTATAATAAAATTCATAAGAGAATTTATAGGATAAATTTCTTATGATAACTAATTAGTTTTATTATAAAGTTAGTTATAATAAAACTTGGTTTAAACGGAATAATTCATAAGAGAATTTATAGGATAAATTTCTTATGATAATTAATTAGTTTTATTATAAAGTTAGTTATAATAAAATTCATAAGAAAATTTATTGGATAAATTTCTTATGATAACTAATTAGTTTTATTATAAAGTTAGTTATAATAAAACTTGGTTTAAACGGAATAATTCATAAGAGAATTTATAGGATAAATTTCTTATGATAACTAATTCCGTTAATTCCGTTAATTCTGTTAATTCTGTTAAGAGGAGACTTGGCAAGGGAGATGCTACTATATAAAGGAACCAAAGGCAAGCCCTTAATTCCAATTGAGTTGTCAAAAGAAGTAGCTCCCTCTCTCCCTCTCTTTATCTTCTCCTTTCTCTTCTCCCCTACCTTAGGGCCGGCGCCCTCTTCACGAATTAGGGCCGGCGCCCCTTCCACAAGCTAGGGCCGGCGCAACTCCTCCCATAGAAGGTGGTTGCCGTGAGCTTCAAGAAGAAGAAGAAACGAAGCAAGAAGATGAAGAAGCGGATAGCGACTCCTCTCTTCTCGGAATTCGATTCCGTTTTCTTGGTGGTTAGTTTCCTTTTCTTCTCTTGATCTTCTTTGTTGTGCCTATAGAGAATCTAGTAGTTCTCGTCGGCACAAAACTCGTGACTTTGCGAAGTCATCCTGAAGAGAACTCGGCGTGGACGCGAATAGAGGCGAAGCTTCCAAGGGACGCTACGGTTGGATCTCGTCCCTTTCTTCGAGTTACGCGAGGTACTTGGTAAATTAGTTTACTATTCCGCAAAGTTTTATTTTATGATTATGTCAACACACCATAAGATTGCATGCTAGATACGAAGTTAAATAATTTAGGAAATTATTTTATGCAAATTCTTCCACTGCACGTAAAAATTTAAAATTTTACGAACTCGTATCCTTGTCGACATGCACCCAGTCCCAACAGTGGTATTTGAGCCGGTTAGTGTTCGACTTAATCATATAATTGTTTTGTGGAAAACTTTGTCATGATCTCAATTTCAGAAAATTTTTTCAATTATGGAAACTTTCGAATTATAATAAATTTTAGATTTAGGAATTTCAAAGTTTGGAAATCCTCATGAAATTTCGCAAACGTTTGAAATTTTCTATTTTTTGAAATTTTATAATAATTTCGAAAACTTCCCATCTTTGGAAACTTTCCAATTTTGGAAATTTTTCTATTTTAGAAATTTTCCAATTTTGAAAATATGTAAGTTTTCTTTGTACCGGAAACTTACAATTATTCTGAAAACCTATTTTTGAAATCTCGCAATTTTGGGCACTTTCTTTTAAGAAAGTCTAGACAAATTCATGGACAGTTAATTGACAATTAAATTTGAATTGGTTTTAAATTGACAACAAATTCTTTATTTTGGATTGAGCCTCGGGGAGCCGCCATTTAAAGTTAGTTGTTGTAATTTAATTTCCCAATTTTTAATTGAAATTGTCATGTTTGATTTGGATTGAGCCTCGGGGAGCCGTCCAATTGGATTTACAACACATTACTTTTCTTTGGGTATCTGAGCCTCGGGGAGCCACCCTTAGAAAACTATTTTTTGTAATTAATTAAATCTATGAATAAAATATGTTCAAGAGGTGATGCTCTTACATATTGTTGTCTCCAAAATTAATTAGGAAAATGGTTTCCTATAGAGTTTCTTAAATGAGATTTTCATGAAAATAATATGTAGTTGAATTAAGGGATTTGTCTCTTAATTTAATAAGATTTGATTTAGAGAAATCAAAGTCTTGAACATATCATTTCCGAAATTAATTATGACAATTTAGGAAATTATTTCCCAAAACAATTCCTTTATTTAAGTATGAAATGGAATTAGGAAATCTGGTTCCTAATTCAATTAATGAGACTTGATAACTTAAGTCACATACATACTTAATTAAGGAAATCGTTAGTCATGACATTATTCTATGTCATGAATGTGCTTAGAAAAGAAAGGATGAGACCCAAAACCCCTTACAAAATATTAAGGCCAACACCTTCCATTAATATGGTTAGAATCGGAGTTTTGTTTCACGTTTAGGTTGATGGACACATCCATGCCCGACTTGAACCTCAACAAGTTCAAACCATGGAATTAGTTTATGAATAATATAGTTGGAGTCAGAGGTCAATCATTAGTTTTGGTTGTTGGACACATCCAAGCCTGACTAAGCGGTTGAATGAGCTCCAACCATATTAAAACTATTTCTTGATTAATGGGTCAGCCTTAAGCTTGGAGCATCGATTTGTTGTGCCACAGCCAAGGTCGATGCAAAGAGAGGTGCAGTTGGGTGCTATGTATAAAGTTGTATACTTGTTAATGAGTTAACAACCCAATGATTTATGCAAACATTCAATTAGTTGATAGCATAAAGTGATAGTTACATATATGTGATATGTAATCGGTATAATTACCTACCTTCATAGCTAAGAAAACTTGATGGCACAGCCATGGTTGTTCTTACCTATGGTTGGATATCAACCTATTTGGAGATGTTCCTACGATCTCCTGAATTGATAAAAAGGGTTATTCAATTGAAAAATAAATAGGATTTATTAATGTATGTTGATACATTCTTTAATCATTCTTCTCACATAAGCTCAATTTGTATTCTAGATAATCACTCGATCATGTCTTCTCTGAATTTACGTTCCATTTTGGATACCAATAAACTGACTGGGCCAAACTTCATGGACTGGCTTCGAAACCTGAGGATAGTCCTAAGGCAGAGAAGCTTGCTTATGTCCTTGAAGATCAACTTCCCAACCGTCCTCCTGAAAATGCAACTCTAGACCAGTTTCCTGAGTTGCTCAACCTGCTGAAGACTGTAGAGCCTTCTGTGAAGCAGGATCAGAAGACGGTACTGTTAGTTGGTTCCTCGAAGAAAGGTTCTAAGAGGANTTATAATTGCTAAAATCCATGTTTGACCCATGTTTTACTTGCTTAATTATGATTTTACCCTAGGTTTTAGGATTTCCTCTTATTTTGGACTTAATTACAAATTTACACATTTTTGGATTATTTGGCCACTAATTTTCTGATATATTTTTGTAGGCATGAAAGGATCCTAGACCTAGGGCATACTGGGTCAAACTTGAGTCGGAAGTGGAACCGGATCGAATTATCAAGCTTACGATTAATCCGGGCCGTCCGATTCAAAAGCGGCTAGATCTGAGCCATCCGGGACAATCTGAAGCAATCCGAGCTAGGGTTAGGGTTGATCAAGCACTATGATCAAGATCTGAAGGTTTCATTCCAATCAGAGATCATCCAACCGTTGGATCAAGCTCGGAGGGCTCTAGATCGTCCATTCACAGATTAGGTTGATCTGGACCATCCGTTGCAAATCTGGAGGATCCGAGCTACCACGAGGCAGATCCTGACCCCAGATCATCATCATCAAAGTTTGGCTCAAATCAGAGCAAGATCAGCCGTTGGATCTCCTCCGATCAATCTGGGCCGTCCGTTGATAATTATTTAATCAAAACGCAACAGCCTTCTTCCCTGTCGCGTCTTCCTCGCCGCAGTAGTTTTCTTCGTTTCGTCTTCGTTTCTTCTCGTTTTCTTCAGCAAGTTCTTCATCTGAAGGCGTGACCACCTCAATTCGAGCTCATCCTTGAGTGACAGCAAGGATTTGGATTGAGGCTTAACTTAATTGGCGAGTTTTCAGTTGTTAGCTGCAATTTCAATTTCTGCCGTAGTTTCATTTTTGAATTTATTCAGTTGCTGTAGTTTTCTTGTATGGATTGTTTCTATCTCAATTGGAGGCTCATCCTTGAGTGACAGCAGGGATTCGTGAGCTGAGATGAGGGATTGAAGCTTAGTTAATTTCGTTTATTAGCTTTTATCTCGTTTCTGCACTTTGTTTTGTTTCTGTAATTCGAATCAGATTGCTTAGTTTCAGTTTCTAATCGTTTTGCTTAAGTTAGGTTTATTTTCTGCAAGTAAATTAGCTAGGCATTTTGTTCAGTGATCGATCGAATGTAATTTCAGTTTATTTTATGTTTATTGCTTGCGTATCAGCTGTGCTGTAAAACTGTTTCTGCGTGCCATTCTATTCCTGATTTTTACAGTTTCTTTTGAATCTAGTTTGTGCTTAGCTTAATTCCCTGCAATTTAAGCTCGCATTTAGTATGTCAATGCATTAGAGTTGAGCTTGTTTCCCAGCCAGTTCTATTTTTGAACTTTTAGATCAGCCTCTGCGTATCAATTCTTCCAACTCATTTCTGCAATTCTGAATTTCAGTCCTGCCATTCAAATTTCTGCAATTCTGCCGCAGGATTCTGCATCAACTGATTGGAATTCAGTAACTTACCTTTCAGTGAACTATTGCACTCGAATTCAGCTTCCATTTGCATCAGACTGTTCTGAAATTCTGGATTAGATTTCTAAAATTCTGCATTTCCTCCCTACATTTCAGACCATTACTGCATTTGTTTCAGCTCATGTTGCATTCCGATTTCAGCTCGTCAGAGAGGTGGAAAGTTAGTGAATTATTGTAATTGATCTCAACTTGTTTTGTGTGTTTTCGTATGCTGTTGTTGCTGCATTCCATGGTAGCAGTTCTGAATCTCAGTAATTTGAATTCCTGCTCATCATTTCTGCTTTTCGTGTGTGTTTGAATGGATCAGTGGTTTGGCTGTTGATTCCTTCACTTAGCCTTGCATATTTCTTCCCTAATATCCTGGTTTCTAAACTGAATTGATCAGCTTAAATTTCTGGGTTTGCAATTTACTGGTTAAGCACTTAACATCAATTTTTGGCACATGAGTTTGTTCCATTTGAGTATCAAGTTGTCTCATTGTTGTGTTTTGTATCAAGTGAATGCTTTGGTTATGAGAGATAATTCCTGAAGATCAATACAGGTCGTGGTGTACTCTTAAAATTTGATTTAATATTTATTTTCCAAATTCGGTCAAGTTTCATTGGTTTGATTAAGTTGTTTAGTGGTTAAGCTCATCAATTGTCATTACTTGGTTTAAGTTTGCTAGGTCAAGTTTCTTCCTTTTCTTCATGCGATTTCATTTCATGTTTGCCACCCCAAAACCCAATTCTAATTGAAGCCCAAATTCACAAACGACACATAAACACAAGCGCAAATCAAACAAACCTCAACTAATCCCCAGGAAAAATACGACATGTGGCCCCTTTACTACGTTTTCATATTTTGATTGCAAAAAGGGTTTCCAGCATTTCATTTATAAATATCTAAATTTGAGACCCACTTTCGTGACAGTCTAATCTGGGTCTATCACTCACCTACCAAGAACTTGATCTTATGGTGGTAGACTGAGACCACCGCTTGGAATAGGCTAAGCGTCGGATGCCCCAGGATGGCATTGTAGGATGATGGGGCATCAACAATCATGAAGGGTGTCCTTCTCGTCCTCTCCAGCATGTCATCCCCGAGCGACAAAGACAGATAGATCTGCCCTATCAACTGCACCCTGTATCCGGTAAAGCCGAAGAGCGGGGTGGAGACTGGTTACAGCTCTTCCTCGTCGATCTGCATCTGGTCTAGAGCCACCTTGTAGAGGATATTGTCGGAGCTACCTGTGTCCAAAAAGAAGCGCTTAACCTCGTAATTAGCAATGTGTGCGAGGATTACCAGAGCATCTTCATGGGGAGCTTCCACATCCTCTAGATCGTCAGGGGCCGAATGAAATAATAGGGCCCTGGCGCTTGTCGCTGCTCGTCCCGATGGCATAGTTCTCCAGCCAACGCATGTGGGCCCTTTTTTCTTGATGAGAATCTCCCATAGTAGGTCCTCCGGAGATCACTCCCACATGACTCGATGGAGGTCTGCGCACTAGAGCTTTGCCCTTCTTGGGATCTCTCTCAGGAGAGATAGAGTGGTGAGGAACTATCTTCCGACTCCTTCCCCTCGATCATGATCAGGATCGCCACCTGGGTCTATCTTCCCCTGATTGTCATTGATGAGGGGAAGGGCTTCGCCGAGGGGAACACTGTCGGTACCCTGCTTTATTCCACCGTTTGTGAGGCTTAGTGTCTGCGTCCTGAGACCTTCTTTTCTTCAAGGCGTGGCACTCCTCTGTGGAGTGCGTTGTACTGCTGTGGAAGTCACAGTACTTCTTTGTTGGTTCAGGTTCCGCAGTGCCAACCGTCTCCACCAACCTCTTCTTACCAGCCCAATGATCCTTCCCAGAGCTAGGATCTTTCGCCCTGGCTGGTGCGGGTTGTTCTCTTCTCTCGAATCACATCGAGATCTGGATAGGGGCTCCTGCCAGATCTTTGCGGTGGGCGTGTTGCACCTCTTCATCGTTGACGTGCTTGATGGAGCGCCCCAATAAGTTGTCGAAGATGGTTGGTGGCATCTTCACTAGCGATCGAAAGAAGTCGCCCTCAGAGAGTCCCTGCGTGAAGGTGCTGATGAGGATCTCCGAGGTAGTGGTTGTTACGTCTTAGGTCACCCGATTAAACTGATGGATATAGTCCTTCAGCGGTTCTTTCGCCTTCTGCTTGAGGGCGAATAGGTTCAGTGTCGTCTTCCGATATCGTCGACTACTGGCGAAGTAGTGCAAGAAGACGGTTCTAGACTCCAGGAAGGAGTTTATCGAACCTTGGGGCAGTCTTTAGAACCATCTCTGGGCAGCTCCTAACAGGGTGTTCACGAACAGCCGACACTTCACACCATCTGTATATTGGTGTGAGAGAGCCACGTTCTCAAACTTACAGATATGGTCCTTTTGATCTGTCTTCCCATCGTAGTCAACGATTCCGGGACCACGGAATTACTTGGGCATGGGATCCGCTACAATATCCGGAGAGAAAGTGATAGATGGAGACTTGATGAGAGTTTTGGAGGACTCAATCTTCCCCGGTCCTTCCTCCTACCTCAGAGCGCTGGAGGCGACGGAGTTTGCCCTCTCCAGATCTCCCAGAGAATCTCGTCGGGGCGCTGAAATTGTCATTGCATGACCCGCTGGTGGCGAGACAGATCTTCGGTTTCGATGGTGCGAGGCAGACATCCTAGGGATTTCGCCTTGCACCAAAGCCATTCATCGTGAGGCAGCTTGCTCGATCTGGTGTTGTTCCAACGCTCCTTTGATGGCGTTGGCGATTCGGCGATCCAACTCTTCCCTTGTCAAGATGATGGGTTGTCCCTCTGGATCAGCCATCACGGTGCTCCTTCTGGTACTTTGATTAACTTTCCCACAGACGGCACTAAACTTGTTCCGGAAGGGAACGACATGGACAACGAGTCACCAGAGCACAACCCAAGAGGACGATGACGGGGAGAAGACGATTGTGCCCTATGAGATTAACACGAGCGTTAATGGGAACACATCGGAAGATTGTCCAGCGAAGCCCACTCCGATGCTCAAGTCAGAATCCCTATTGCTTTCAGGAGGACAACGAGGAATTAGATTTTGTGCAAGTTCGAAAAAAAAACCCCTTTACCTGGATGCTGAGGCATCTTATATACTTGGGATTTCGGTGACACGTGTCCCCACGTTCTCCTCCATGTCCCTTAATCATTGGTTACCTGATAGACATCCTATCTTTTGGTAACGGTCACTACGATTATTAAGGTCTTAATTGCCGTGTGTTGCGGGCCATAATGATCCGATGACTTTCCTATTCTGGAAAGAGGAACGGCTACTTGACGTCGGGCTATCTCATGTATTGATCTTTGGGCTCCACTCTCCTGAGTCAGTCTCAGGGTCTTCATGTGTTCTCCCGAGGTGGTCTCGAGAGCCCAATAGTCGGTCTAACTTCGAGGCTTGGGTTCACTCTCCCGAGATGGTCTCGGGAGCCCGATGGCCAGTCTGACATCGGGGCTTAGATCCACTTTCCCGAGATAGTCTCGATCTGTCCTTAGAACTCTAGCCTGACGGGTCCTGCCATGTAGCTTCCTTGTGCCACGTGTCCACCCCGGGATGCTCATCCTTATCAATACTCTTGATTTAAGTGCAAAAAATTATATCAATTGTCAGGTCGACAATCTATGATTGTATAAAAAAAATATATAATAATAATAATAAATAAATAAATAAATTAGATTTTTATATTTCTTTTAAAATTTGTTTAGATAATTTTATTTAACTCTAAATTATGTTTATTTAGTTTTTCACATTTATAATCTATTTAATTTATTAAAATTTTAATTAAAATATTAAATTAAGAAAACATTCACCGATGAAGCCAACTACCGACGTCGACGCTGACCGACAACTATCGATGCCGGCAACAACCGTCGACCCCCGACATTGGTGTCAGTCGCTAACCACAGATGACATCCCGAAATTTAATAAATTGTGAGGGTTATTTTGTCTTAAATGGTAAATATTGAAGGATAATTTTGAAAAGAAAATTTTATTAACCCCGGAATCAAGAAAACCCCCACTTTTCCAAGGTTTTTCGATTCTACGTTGCAGCCCCCACGGACTGGGTCGGTTGGTAAGGCGCTTACTGTTTGAAACGGAGGTCTTGGGGTCGAGAGTCGTCAGTTGTGCACCAGGGATAAAATCCTGGCCTGCTGGCTTCCAACTCTCTCGGCTCAGGCGCCTTATCCACCCCCCGGTAAATTCGTGATTTACTCCCTCTAAAAACTTGTGGGGCAGAGACCAGGGGATCGCTGAGGTGGCGGATCCACCTTTTTTGAATCGATTCACGTTGCATGCCCCTTTTGCTAACGTATTGGGCATAGTCATTATTTGGGAATCGCTAATTATCTAAACCAAATAAGATTTTCATTGATAACCTTAGATGGATAACCAAGGTTATTAATGATAACCCCCAACCAAATACATCTTTAAAAAAACCAAATACATCTTAAGAGACATATTTAAGATGGTTTAAATATGTACTTAAATAATTAATAAATATTTTAATTAGACGATATGAAATTATGTTAAATATACACATCAAATGAAAAAGTGAAAAATTAAAAAAAAAACTTGACACAAGGTAAGATTTATTTTAATATAAATAATGATATAAAAGATGATACAATCAAATAATATAGAATAATTCATAAAATTTAATTATTGATAAGTAAATCAATATTAATTTATGTCCATTGGTTCTTGTTGTATTTCTTTTAGTACTTTGTTAGTGTACCGTATCAATGGAGATAAAAAATTATTGAACAGAGTATTGCTTCTTTTTTTTGTTAATTTCAGCTCTTTTAATCAATTAATTTTTAAAATAAACTATTCGACTTTATAAAAATTTTCACCTACCATAAAGATAAAATTAGAAAGCAAATAGCTAACGGCAATTTATCAAAGGGTACACCTGAGAATTGATATTTACCAAAAGATATACCATGGTTTCATTTTTACCAAAGGACGCATTCATTTTAGTAAACTTCCTTTTATACCTCTTCCGCCAAAAATAACCTTTCTCTTTCTCTTTCTCTTTTTCTTTCTCAGTAACAAATCTCGAAGCAACTGAATCTACTTTTTCAGACTTTTTATTTTAAAATAATATATTTAGGAATCGGCTAAAAAATGTAAGTTAAAGAAAGAAAAATTATTTCCATTAACAGAAAGCTCTCTTCCAACATGATTTTAAAAATCTAAATAGATGGTTTTTTATATTTGATTAATATAAATTAATATATTAAATAATATTTAATAAATATATTAATTTATATTATGACATAAAATTAGAAAGACCTGATTTCAGGCCCGTGGGCCTGAAATAGAAATATTTCAGGCCCAGCGTAGGCCTGAAATAAAAGATTTCAGACTCTGCGTCGGCTTGAAATCATATGTTATGATAAGGTTTTTTATGTAGGCCTGAAACGTAAAGAAACATCTTTTTATATGTTTAAAATCATAATAAAAATTACTGAGAAAGATTAGCTTATGAGACATTCTAATTAATATAAAACGAGCATTATATTAAAAACGAACTTTTATATATATATATATATATATATTCCTTTTAAGGAAGAAAAAAAAACTTCAGAACTGAGAATTAATTTAAGTATGATAAAATGAGTTTTCACAGTAGGGCCTGAAATCAGTTGATTTCAGGTTTTGATTTCAGGTCCTGCTTGATTATATAAAATTAATAAATATAAAAAAATAATTAATAGAGATAATAATATATATTGATCAGCAAAATTAAAGATATAAGGATGATTTACTAAAATAAACTATGATTTTACATTATTGCTGTATCGTTCTGTGCCAACTGATACAGTATGAGAACATCAGTGGGTTTTGGTGAAAACCCACTGACAGACCTAAAAAACTCCTATTGCAACATAATTTATAATCATTAGAAGTTTGGACACCAAAAATATCATCTCCTACCTCAACTCTAACTATTGATATTAGATTTTGAGAAATCCAAATATCCTAGGTACATCAGTGGGTCTCACTGATAGACTAAAAAACTCCTATTGCAACATAATTTATAATCATTAGAAGTTTGGACACCAAAAATATCATCTCCTAGTTCAACTCTAACTATTGATATTGGGTTTTGAGAAATCCAAATATCCTAAGTCCATCAGTAGGTTTTGGTGAAAACCCACTGATAGACCTAAAAACTTCTATTGCAACATAATTTATAATCATTAGAAGTTTGGACACCAAAAATATCATCTTCTAGAACTATTGATATTTTTATTTAATTTAATAAATCATAATTAAATATTATAAAAAATATTTTTAAAATTAAAAAATTTTAGAAGGAGGGCATGAACTTAAAAGATTTCAGGCCCACCGTGGGCCTGAAATAAAATATTTCAGGCCCAGCCGTGGACCTGAAATAAAAGATTTCAGGCCCAGCATGAGCCTGAAATAGAAAGATTTCAGGCCCAGCGTGGGCCTGAAATAGAAATATTTCAGGCCCTGCGTCGGCCTGAAATCATGTGTTATGATATGGTTTTTTACGTAGGCCTGAAACATAAAGAAACATCTCTTTATATTTTTGAAATCACAATAAAAATCACTGAGAATGGCTATCTTATGTGAGACATTCTAATTAATATAAAACGAACTTAACGTGTATATATATATATATTCTTTTCAAGAAAAAAAAAAGTAACTTATGCATTACTTTTATATTTAATCATTTTTTAACTGAGAACTAATTTAAGTTTGATAAAATGATTCAGGGCCTGAAATCAGTTGATTTGATTTCAGGCCCTGCTTGATTATATAAAATTAATAAATATAAAAAAATAATTAATAGAGATAATAATATATATTGATCAGCAAAATTAAAGATATAAGGATGATTTACTAAAATAAACTATGATTTTACATTCTTGCTGCATCGTTCTGTGACAACTGATACAGTATGAGAACATCAGTGGGTTTTGGTGAAAACCCACTGATAGACCTGAAAAACTCCTATTGCAATATAATTTATAATCATTAGAAGTTTAGACACCAAAAATATCATCTCCTAGCTCAACTCTAACTATTGATATTGGATTTTGAGAAATCCAAATATCCTAGGTCCATCAGTTGGTTTTGGTGAAAACCCACTGATAGACCTAAAAAACTCCTATTGTAACATAATTTATAATCATTAGAAGTTTGGACACCAAAAATACCATCTCCTAGAACTATTGATTTTCTTATTTAATTTAATAAATCATGATTAAATTTTATAAAAAATATTTTTAAAATTAAAAAATTTTAGAAGGAGGGCTTGAACACATCTGTGTTCAGGCCCAAGGAGGTGGTATTTTCTAAAATTTTTTAATTTTAAAAATATTTTTTATAATATTTAATTATGATTTATTAAATTAAATAAAAATATCAATAGTTCTAGGAGATGATATTTTTGGTGTCCAAACTTCTAATGATTATAAATTATGTTGCAATAGGAGTTTTTAGGTCTATCAGTGGGTTTTCACCAAAACCCACTGATGGACTTAGGATATTTGGATTTCTCAAAACCCAATATCAATAGTTAGAGTTGAGCTAGGAGATGGTATTTTTGGTGTCCAAACTTCTAATGATTATTAATTATGTTACAATAGGAGTTTTTTAGTTCTATCAGTGGGTTTTCACCAAAACCCACTAATGGACCTAGGATATTTGGATTTCTCAAAATCCAATATCAATAGTTAGAGTTGAGCTAGGAGATGGTATTTTTGGTGTCCAAACTTCTAATGATTATAAATTATGTTGCAATAAGAGTTTTTTAGGTCTATCAGTGGATTTTCACCAAAACCCACTGATGTTCTCATACTGTATCAGTTGGCACAGAACGATGCAGCAATAATGTAAAATCATAGTTTATTTTAGTAAATCATCCTTATATCTTTAATTTTGCTGATCAATATATATTATTATCTCTATTAATTATTTTTTTATATTTATTAATTTTATATAATCAAGCAGGGCCTGAAATCAAAAGATTTCAGGCCCTGCATCATTTTATCAAACTTAAATTAGTTCTCAGTTTAAAAATGATTAAATAGAAAAGTAATGCATAAGTTACTTTTTTCTCGAAAAGAATCCACATATATATATATATATATATATATATATATATATATATATATATATATATATAAAAGTTCGTTTTTAATATAATGATCGTTTTATATTAATTAGAATATCTCACGTAAGTTAGTCTTTTTTAATGATTTTTATTGTGATTTCAAAAATATGAAGAGATGTTTCTTTACGTTTCAGACATACGTAAAAACCCCTATCATAACACATTATTTCAGGCCGACGCGGAGCCTAAAATCATTTGATTTCAGGCCCTGAGCAGGACCTGAAATCTTTTATTTCAGGCCCACGTTGGCCCTGAAATCTTTTGATTTCAGGCCCATGCTGGGCCTGAAATCAGGCCTTTCTAATTTCAAGTCTTAATATAAATTAATATATTTATTAAATATTATTTAATATATTAATTTATATTAATCAAATATAAAAAATCATCTATTTAGATTTTTAAATTCAGGTTGGAATAGAGCTTTCTGTTAATGGAAATAATTTTTCTTTCTTTACCTTATATTTTTAACCGATTCCTAAATATATTATTTTAAAATGAAAAGTCTGAAAAAGTAGATTCAGTTGTCTCGGGATTTATTACTGAAAAAGAGAAAAAGAGAGACTATTTTTGATGGAAGGAGTATAAAAAGAAGTTTACTAAAATAAATACGTCTTTGATAAATTGTCGAATAGCTAATCACTTCAAAACAAATAGCTCATCACTTCGTAGCAAATATTTTAAGATTATCTTTCTACTAAAAAAAATTAATTAGGCAATATGTCATAATTGAGAAATGATCTGTAAATATTTATTTAATTACGAAAATACCTTACCTTTATATCATTCCCTTAAATTAATTCTATAGTGTGTCACAACTGAAAATTCAATCCGTGAATATTTAATTAACTATAGGAGCGCTCTACCATAATCACGTGGAAGTATTGCTTTATAATCTTTTTATGTAAGAGATCGAGCGCTCCACACGATCAGTCTCACAGTCCTTTATAAAAAAATAAATCCACACGATCAGTCTCAGTCTTTTATAAAAAAATAAATCAGGAAACTGAATAAATCATCACATGAAAGAATATTTTCTCCGACTTCCTCTAATATAGATCTTGGTCCCTTTCTTTTAATTTATCATGACCGACTGTATGAGGCAAATATTGCTTTATAATAGTTGCACAACACGCGGTTCATTTATTCATTCATTATTAATAATAATAATAATATTATTATTATTATTAAATTTCTTGAAGAAACAACTAGACTTCAATTACTTATTATTATTATTATTATCATTATTTAAAAAACACCAGACTTCAATGATCATTATTAGATTGTCTAAGAAGATATTTGAATCAAGATTATTAGAGTTGTTTAAAGAAAGAAGTAGACTTCATCACCAACCACACCAACTAAGCTGCTAGTGTTCAACTCAGGCTGTCAGGCATTGAGATAGAGATGTGAAATTAACGAGAGACGTTTCTTTCTTTTCTTGCAGAGACACCAAACAAACATAAGCTACACCAAGAGCAATAAATTGACTGAAATATCAAGAGGAACAGAAAGATGATGCATTGAGATAGAGATGAAACTTAAACACTATGTACCTCGAAGATTGAGATAAAGATAGTTAGGTGTATGAAGTTCCTGTCAATATAGAATTTCAAAGAAAGCTCTATTATTAGCGGTCTTACCTTGCTACGCAACCTCCAAGATTGAGATAGAGATGTGAAATTAATGAGAGACCTTTCTACCTCCCAGATTGGTGAGAAGAAAGAAGAAGAATGAAAAATTGTCATGTATATTAGCTAAATGAAACATCTAAGAATTATCCTGTAGATGAAGTATGAGAATATTATCTAATAATTAATTTGTTGATTCACATAATATAGTTAACAAAATACTGATATTGTGGAAGTGTATAATAACAAAGGATTAACATGTTGATTCACGCAGAATAATTTTTTTTTAAAAAAATAATACTATGAAAGCATGTGGTAGCAAAGAATAACCCCTTAGATTCATATAGAATAGTAAGGAAAATTCAAAAAAAATACGATAAACACGACTCCAAAATCGAACTATAGGAAGACAAAAATAACCTCAGACTCTAGACTCTTTACTTATTATTTATTATTAAAATAGAAAATATTAACTACCATAGGATAAAAATTAAATCTCTGATTTGTTACACATAAATCAATCTTGAATATTTTCTAATCAGGAAGCTACTTTGGTGAATACCTGAGAAAAGAATGCAATCATGTTACACTCGCATGCTCCTCGACACTTTGTGGCATGGTAGGCCTCCAACTTGTTCCATCGAGGCTATCCATGAGAGCGATTCCAATGGCAGATAGCTCTTTCCTTATCTCATCGGATCTCTGGTATTGTTTATTTTTCCTAGCCGATGTCCTTTCTTCAATCATTTGCAACAGTTCATCTTCTGTGATTTCAGCTCTTTTCAGGGCCTTCTCCCTCAGCTCTTGTAATATCTGATTTACTAAAATGTGTCGGTAAGCGAGATATTAACTTAGACATATCCATAATACAAAAGTACTTGCCTCAGAAAAATTTGAAGGAACTAATCCAAGAACACTCAAAATATTACTGATTCCCTTTTGCAGAGCAGAAAGAGACTCCATTCTCAGTTCTTGCTTCCTACCCTGCCCGATGGATGAGCACCGATTAGAATTAGAAAGTTATGTGCGCGGAGAGGACAGACTAGTACCTTCTTTGTGTGCAGAAGCTCATTGATTATTCTTAGAGGTTCAGAGATCGAAGCCAATGCGACGGGAGTGTGCAGATCATCGGACATTGAACTCTCAAAATCGAGATGAAGTTTATCGATGCATTGGAGAGTTACTGGTGGTAGAGAATCACTAAGATGGGTTTGCTTCTGTAAAGCTTCTTCACAATCCAAAAGACTCTGAACCATGCATATGAACAGTCAACAACGCCAATCTCAGTGAAGGATCAAATGGAAGAAACTTACTTGATAGATATAATACAGTCGATCAGAAGCAACATCAAGATGTGTCGTCGAGTAGTTAATTGGAGACCGGTAATGAGTACCAATTAGGAAGAACCTCAAAGCCAATGGGTGGTAAAGCTCTAAGACCTGAAAATTCCATAATTAGTTGAACTAATAGACTCGAGGAGAAACTCGAGGAATGATTTACTGAACTCTACCTCACGAATGGTGAAGAAATTTTTGAGCGACTTGGACATTTTTTCCTCGTTTACAGTGACAAATCCATTGTGTACCCAATAAGCTATGCTGCTCTCGCTACAAGCAGCGCAGCTCTGAGCAATTTCGTTCTCGTGGTGGGGAAACACAAGGTCCATCCCTCCACCATGTATGTCGAACCTATAACCAAGATATGTCGAACTCATTGCGCTGCATTCTATGTGCCATCCTGGCCTTCCTGGTCCCCACGGGCTCTCCCAATATGGTTCGCCATCCTTGGAAGACTGCAGCATATAGCAATTCATTTACTATGGTTAGCCTATGAGGTGATGTTAAAGTTCTTCAACAGGAAGGACCCCAAAAACTTATCGTACCTTCCATAGAGCAAAGTCAGCAGGGTTTATCTTTCTTGAATCCACAGCAACCCTTTCTCCTGATCTATTGTCTTCTAATTTCCGTCCAGATAGTTGACCATAAGTAGGGAATTTGTCAACAGAAAAATACACATCCCCATCAAGTCTGTAGGCATAACCGTTATCAAGAATCTGTTGGAAAGATAGGCAAGAAATATCAAAGCTAAATTCGCAGGAACAATGTCCTTTAATGAACAATTAAGTTCACAATACACATTTGCAAATCAACAAACTTGTAATAGGAACTGACCAGTAAAAAGAATTTAGTTATTACGCAAAATAATTTTTGGATTTTTATTTCATTTTTACATGAATTATGAGCTCATTATCAGTATGGCCATATTTATCCCAATTATTTATGGAGATTAAATTCTATTATTGCAATGATGAAATCAACAGTAGTGTGAAGGAAAGGTCCTAGCTCTTTTTGTTTCCTTCATGTGTTTGTGTACAGTGTGCCACCAAAGGCCAAGTGAGGAGGGAGAGAGACCAAGAGCGAAGATACAGTTTCTCTCCCATTCTCGACAACCATAACCAAGAGAGAAAAGCACAGAGCTTTGGCCGAGCAATGCTCGAGGAGATGCTAAGCATTCTTCTTTTGCAATCGAGGAGATGGAATGCTATACAGGGATTAGTGTAAGAGGTAGTTGCTAACCTTTAGTTTTTTGAATTCCATGGAATGACATGTTTGAGAGAAAGCATTCTTTTATTATTCTACAAATTTTCTATATCTGGTAAAAACAGGAGATGGAGGATCATTAGAAGTTAGTGGCTATGCTAAGACCAACACTCGGCACAGTGCAGTCCTCATGTTCTCAGTTTGGTGGTGAATGCGAACAGAGGAAGAAGAGGAAAGAGAAAACAACAGGAAGAGAAGATCAAAAGAGAGAATGACAACAAGAGAGGAAGAGTTACTTTAGCATTGAGTATATATTATATTATGACCATAGAATAATTGAGCGGTATTGTTGTATACGTTGCTAAATATGTAACTTAGGATGATTTACTCCTTTGAATGGAATGAGTGCATGCATTGTTCCTAGTTAAATAGGCAATTCTTAAAAACCATGTTTGGTGAAGGAATTTGCGATTTGTATATCAATATAATGATAAAAATGTGGATATAATTATATTGAATAGGAAAGGAACCTCCGCAATTAATTTTTTTTTTTTTTTGATATTTTGATTATATTATCCAATCAACAATATGAAGATACTGTTAATCAGATACAAACTAAGTGGTCAAAATGGAGATGAGTTTCTACAGTCTTGTGCATTAGTCAACTGCACCTTAGCTAAATGCATAAATTGTATCGCTAACCATACTTTACAGGTGAGGGCGGTTAAGAAAGAATGCAGACACAGAGTTAATGCAACAAAGGTAAAATATGCTAAGATGAATTTGTGAATTACCAGAGAAGATAAATGTGTCCAATAGCAATTAGGTGCAACTCTAATCGATGATAGAATAGTAAAATAAGCTGATATGGAATACCAGTAAGTTCATAATCAGACTAGATCAATCAATTAGGATTGAAGGTGTGCAAGGAAGAGGAGATAAAAGAGAACTCTATCTAATACAATTAGAGTATAATGCTAGAATAAGATTTGTGTAACTGGCTTCAATTAATTGAGATCGTTGCTTGTCAGTTCTGGGTTACAAGTACAATGGCAAATAAATTATAATTTGGAAGTATAATGGATAAGTGAGATGCATTAATGATTAAACCTCTTAAAAGAAAAACATTTACAATTTACATAGGGAATAACAAGTGGAGAGCAAAGATGGATGTGAGGTTATAAAAAAAATAAAAAATATTATTATCAGGTAAGTAATTAAGTGCTTAGACAGATGATGAATGCGATAAAATAGAATGAGATGGTAATACCTGTTTGTAGACAAGCAATCAATTCTATAATTAGGTTAGTTGAATTGATTATAGTTGAAGGTGAGTGGTAGAGGGAAACCAAGCTACAAGTAAGATAATATGTTTGATTTAAGAGATTTGGATATTACTAATAATAAATATTGTCTTGCATATACTTTAATGGAGAGAGAAGATCCATGTAGTCAATCCCAAATAGTTCGAACTAACATGTTGATCATAGTATAAAAGAAATAGAAGCACCAAATATGGCTTATGCTGAACGTAGTATGAAAAAAAAAAAATACATAGCATGATAAGCATACTGAGTGAGCAACATGGTGAAATTTATATAAGCAAGAAACAATCAATAAATGTTTGAATGAGGTTAATTAAGTTATAGTAACAAAAACATACATCACAATGTACCTGCTTAATCATGGCTATGATCTGATTTATGTGATCAGAAACACGTGGTTCGATAGACGGAGGCAAACATTGAAGGTAAGCCATGTCAATGTGAAATTCATCACAATAACGACTGCTCAACCCTAAAGGATCTTCCCCCAATTCATTTGCTCTAGCAATAATCTACCGATATTACAAATTCAGAGATTAGGTTCCTTATCATACATTTACAAGAAAAATCTTAGACTACAAAGCTGAATACTACTAGAAAATGTAAATATAAACTAAGAAACTAGAATCACTACATTGTCATGCAGCAGAAACAAAGTGAGATGATAGATGTAATGCAAATCAATTGTCTCAAAAGAAAAGTATGAGATGTGTGAATATCTGCACAGGATTATGGAAGTGGTAACTAGAAGAGAAAATGTCTTGCTTATAAACACCAAGACCTTCAAAACATTAGGAATATATGGTTCTAATTTCTAGTGGTCTCCAAGTAGAAACAGTACCTAAGTTACAATGTATAGCTAAGTCGATGAGAACAAGTATGAGATTCAAGTGGTTACCTTGTCATCAACATCAGTGAAGTTTCGCACATAACAGACATCATAATTCAGATGTTTCAAATATCTGTCATATTGACAGTAAGGGATGATAAGTTTATTTGCTATCTATAGATGAGATAAGAAGAGATGAAACAACTTATCACAAGATACATCGTATTTTTAGCAAGATAGGGAAAACAATCAACATTACAACACAACCAAGAAGATGATGTGTGCCAATACAAGATAAATACAAGATATGTGAGATCAAAAGATGCAAGTAGATCATTTTAGAGAAAGAATACCTGTGATTTTGTCAGGTTTGACCAAGAGTAAATTGTTGTTAACATCTGTACTATATCTGTATCCTAGACATGCAATGATCATACAAGTGCACCATTTAACTATGAAACACTACAAACATTACTAAGTTCCACAGCCAGCTTCTCTGCATCATTATCCATAATTATTTTTCGATTACCCAGATTTTGTATGTCAGTTACATGGGCAAGAAACTTGTAGGAAAAAAATAAGAAAGATAAATCCTTTTGAAAAATAGAAAACACTTGCCGTGAACACTCACTTTCACTGGATTCACTAAAACGAGACTTTGTTTTACTCTTACTGAATAAACCAAGAGATGACTTACAGAGGAAATGAGCTTATATCTGGTCACACTCAAGCACAAAATGCAGAATTCTCTGAATTCTCTGATAAAATCAAAGAGGTCGGTGAATGCTGATTTCTGCAACATTTCATTCCCATTATTTACAATCTAACATGGATTTCTCAGTGTCATAATTATATAAGAATAAGTAGTCAAACCACTCAAGATTCCATTAGTCACCAGATTGTTGAAAGCTCACATAATTATACCAGATAAAGGACCCTAAACTTAACAGTCAAAAATCACATTTTATAACAGGCACTCAAAGCACCAAGAAATTAATTCAAGCCATAATGAAACATGAATGTATTGGTCACTGAACTGAATTAAGATAAAGCTAACATCTAAAGCAACTGCATGATGCTTAAATATGGAATTATATAATCCCTTCTAGCAAAAGATAAATGATTGCATGACAGAAGTTGGTAACTTTGAAAGCCGTCACTGAAACTTCAAGTGCAAAACCTCACAAGATAGTTGCAAATTTAAATAGAATAATCAAATGAAGCCCTTTTTATTCGGAAACTAGTTCAAAACTGTCTTGCATAGATCAGAGCGTAAGAATCCAATAAAAAAATTTCCCAACCCCCAGATTGTATCATCTTGAAAAGTATAAAAATTGAAACTTTACCGGTAAAGAACATCAAAGGTAACATAGACTCGAGCGTGGCCGATATGGCTGAGGTCGTAGGCGGTAACGCCACAAACGTACATACCCACTCTACCGGGAACCCTCGGCCGAAATAGAGCCTTCTCCCTTTCCATGGTATTGTAGAGGTAAAGCTCCGTAGCCGGCTTCGCCTCGGCCGACACCAGCGTCCTCCCATTGGAGCCGTCGCAAGGAATGGACTGGGGAGGAGAGAAAAGGGATCGAGAAAAGGAGAGATATTTCTTTTCCTTTGATCTGAGGAAGAGGGAGGAGAAGTTGCGGGCGGAGATTTGATGGCCCCGTCTCGCGACGGAGAAGGAGGCGATGGGAGAGGAGAAGAGGAGGCAGCAGCGCTTCAGCGAGGCAGTCATTCCCTGTCGATACGGCTCTGCAGGCACTGTCCCTGTTACTGTTGGCCGCCTACCACACGCCTTGTCGCCGGCGGCGGATGACGCGAGATTGCCGCCGCAAGAACCACTCGCGAACGAGATAACCCAAGTCCCCCATTTTATTCGCCAGAGGTGGCGATAAGAAAAATATAATATAATATAATATAATAATAATAATAATAATAATAATAATAATAAATATAATCTTTTTTTTTCAAATCTATTCAGATTTTCCTTATTTTCACTATTTAGTATAAATAAAAGAATTTAATAATATAATTTCTACATTAAATTTCAAATTTTTCATAGTACTTTTTAGATTTAATAGATATAATTAAATGATACAATTTATTAGAAAATAAAATATAATTTAATAATATTTATAATATAATTTAGTAATTTTGGGGAGTAAATCCATCACAAGCATGCAAACTATTTCTCTAACAAAATACCAATAATATAATTTATTAGCCCTTATAATTAAATTTGCTAACAACTACAATTAATTTAGAAGATGTAACACATGATACAATTTTAGTAGCATTTATACATCCATGATATAATTCGATAACAATTAAAATAGCTAGTCCTATGAATTGGTATAATTGATATCTACATACATATTTAATAAATATCTTATTGAATATCTAACCTCCTTTACACAATGGACCATTACACTAGAATAGCATATCTCTCATAATTTATTTATCTATATCTTATCATAGAATCGACAATACTGAATCACTTGAAATGAGTAATGTCATCTTTGATTTGATAACACTTAAAGTATGGCCCTCACGAGTTGGCATAGATGATTCATGCAAGCGTGTTGTCATAGATAAGTCTAAGGTCGATTCCTAGAGGATGTAAAACGCACCCATTGATTGACGACTCACCTCCTTCTGCATGACTGTTGTTAGTTGAAATCCTCATGATTTATCGCCTTCTAAAAGTGTGGGGTTGATCTGGAGGAGCCGCAAGATAATAGTTTTACCTTTTGACACATGTAACACTTAAAATATTCCCCCGGATATGATTCGATTCCCAACAGGCGCAAATACTACTTCGGGTTATCTTGTTCTCTCTGTATAGGAAGGTCGCTTGGCTAAGGTTGAATAAGTTTCCATGATTTATCTTTTCAAAAATGTGTGAGGCTATTCCAGAGGAGCTATTAAGGTGATGATTTCACATTTGCCACCAAATAACATTTAAAATATGCCCTTGATTAGGATGCGATGGTTAAAAACTGGGACAATCTCCCAAATAATAAAAGTTTAAATATCACTCAAGGGCACGTAACATTTGAAATTACATGTGAAGTATTTAAAAGCTTATAGCATTGGCCATCCCTCGGTATCCAAAAATATTACGAGTACCCAAAGCTCTCCAAGTGCTTTGATAATAAGCACTCTAACAACTCTAATCTAGTCATCTCGATTGAACAAAACCTCGCTCCAAGACTATGGTGCAGCGATAGGATAATTAGTCGTTATTCTAGATATTCGTGACTCAATTTTTATCTACGGCGTATTTTATAAAAAATTTTCTTTTAAATGGGACGTAAATCCTAAAACGTTGGGCTTCTAGATTGTTCATCATGAACATTTCTCGATTCATCCTAATATTGAGAAAATTTTTTTATGAAATTAAACTAATTATCTTAAAGTCGTTTACTATCGGATCCAACAATAGGTTTCGAAGCTAATGATTCTACGATCAATCAAATGGATTTCACCTCCATTCAAAAGTATTGTATTCTGGTCAAACCCACTACCAATTGACTTTTATAATCTCTCAACGCTCACTTTTGTAATATCTCATAACTCATATTTCTTGATCTTTAATCTCCTCAATCCTAGCTGGTAAGCTATTTGATGAGGTTGAGCACTCCGTGACTGATATGTAAACTGAAAAAGTTATGTGGTAAAATTTATCGAGTCTGAACGACTCTTTTTACGTGGCGTCCGAGGCTCCCTCGGGAAGGTAGGTTCCCGAGAATACCACAAGTAAGCATACTCTGGAGACCAACCTGGGAAAACATACGCCCGAGATCACCACGGGAGGGCAGGCCCCCGAGACCACCTCGGGAAGGTAAACGCCCGGGACCCCCCAGGTCAAAAGACCTCGAAATCATCTAAAGGCGGCGGAGCCCAAGGAGCACTCGACCTCAAGTAACGGTCCCCCTTTCTTCGGATCTATGGATAATCATCACCGGGATGATCATGACCCATAATCCACGCCTTCGTTATCACAACGATCTAGATTTCATGGCGGCGATGGCCGTTACAAGGGTAATCCAGTAACCGAAGATAGAGGGAGCGTGGCGAAAATCGTGGAGACACGTATGACTACCGCCTCGGGTATAAAAAGTACTCCAACCTCTCCGGTAAAGGGGTTACGCACTCTCTAACTTAAGCATCTTCTCCTTGCTTTCTTTCATCTCCTACACTGAGGCACTGACTTGAGCGTCGGAGTGGGCTCCGCTGGACAACCTCTGGAGTGTTTCCATTAACGCTCGTGTTAATCTCGCAGGGTGAGAGTTCTTCCTCTAGAGGCAGCATCCGCGTGGGCTGAACCCTAGTGACTAGCCGTCGACGTCGATTCCTTCCAGGACAAGTTTGGCGCCGTCTGTGGGAAACTAGTAAAGCACCAGAAGGAGCACCGATGGCAGAGCTGGCGGGACTATCCATCGTCTTGACGAAAGAGGAACTAGATCGCTTGGTGGCCAACGCCATCAAAGGGGCGCTCGAACAACACCAAATCGAGCAGGCCGCCTCACAGCGAGGTGTTTCTGTGTGGGAGGATATCCCCAGAATCTCCATCTCGCACCCTCAACCACGGAGGTCTGTCTCACCACCGGGGAGACACGCCGGAGTAGTCTCGGACCACCGGCGGGATTCTCCAGGAAATGTGGAAAAAGCCAACTCAGTTGCCTCCAACGCGCTGAGATAAGAAGATGAACCAGGGAAGAGGGAAGAGCTTAAAGCCTCCCCAAAGGCTCCCTCTACCCCTTTCTCATGGGAGATCGTAGAAGACCCCATGCCGAAGCAGTTCTACGGGCCTGGGATTGCTGATTACGACGGGAAGACAGATCCTGAGGATTATGTCTGTAAATTCGAGAACGCGGCACTCCTGCACCAGTACACCGACGGTGTGAAGTGCTGGGTGTTCTTGAACACCCTATCCGGAGCAGCCCAACGATGGTTCCAAAGGTTATCCCCGGGTTCCATCAACTCCTTCATGGAGTTTATGACCGCCTTCCTCCACCATTTCGCCAACAGTCGTCGCTATCAGAAGACGACATTGAATTTGTTTGCTCTCAAGCAAAAGCCGAAGGAACCACTCAAGGAGTATATCCAGCAGTTCAACCGGGTGGCATAGGATGTGTCAATAGCGACGTCGAAAATCCTCGTCAGTGTATGCACCCAGGGGCTCTCAGAAGGGGATTTCTTCCGATCGCTAGTGAAGAAGCCGCCCACCAGTTTTGATGACTTGCTAGGGTGGTCTATCATGCCCGTCAACGTGGAAGAAGTGCAACACGCCCGCCGCAAGGAACTAGCTGGGGTCCCTCCTTCAACCGTTGGGCGATCAGAAAGGAGGGTGTTGGAGTCTTTTGATGTGTGGCAAAGGGGGAGAAGTGTTGGGTTTAAATGGAAAACCAAACACGCCTTTGAAAGAAATCCTAGGTCTAGGGGGAGCATTGTTGCTCCATTCATGGCGTAAGGGGGACCTTAGAGGGGTTCTTAAAAAGCATTTGTAAGTCCAATGTAGGGGGAGCCTTGGAGAGGTTTAAAAAAAAACCGTTTTGGAAAAAATTCCTAACTTGGAGAGGTTAGGTATGGGGATGACTTGGGATAGGATCCATGTTTGCATTACATATGCATTGACGGTATAAGTCTAAGATAGAGTCTTGGCAACGTAAGTCCAAATGGTTATTAACATTGTTTTTGCTATTTGTTTTCCCTAACTTAAACGTATTGCCAAACATAAAAAAGGGGGAGATTGTTGGGGCAATCTATGGTCCGGAGTGACCATGTGTTTTGATGTTTGGGCAAAGGGTTTAAGTTAGATTTACCCTTGTGTTTTGATATGTATATTGAGTGTGCAGGTCTTGCAGGATACACATAGACTTAGCTAGACGACTTCGGGTACGGTGAAAGATGGCATGGAGGCAAGCCGTGGGCTTGTGTTCACCCGAGGGACCATGGATAGCAGGGACGATGAGCTGAGGGATGCGGACTTCGAGGCGTACATGAAGGATGACATGGAGGCAAGCTGGAGGCTTGTGTGCACATCTGAGGGATGAGGGTCAAAGACGAAAAGGGCATGAAGGCAACAGATCGAGGCTGCTGATGAAGAATCAGCTGAGTCGTGGGGGTACGAGTGCTAAGTGAAATGTACTCAGGAAATCCTAGGGTTCAAGTGCTGAGAGAAGTGTACTCGAGAAGTGAAACCTTAGGTGTGGTGTCTGGGCAGTCGACTGGTGATTTGGCAGTCGACTGGTAAACCCCACAGAAAAATCAGTCGACTGTTGTGGGGGCAGTTGACTGGTGTGGCTAGAATTTAAACGTTAGGCTTGCAACGGTCGACTTTGAGTGGGGGCAGTCGACTGCCCTTGGGGCAGTAAACTGGTGGCGGCCAAAACAGGTGTGACCTCTATTTAAAAGGGCTTCATTTTGGCTGAGACTCTTGACGAATTTGGCTTTGGTTAAAGGCCAAATAGTAGTCTAAGAGCTCAGAAGTGTGTCCGGGATTGTGGCGAGGTTTCTCGACCCACAAGGAGCTACACGAGCTAGCCGGAGGGCATCCGGGGAGTGATCCACCCAAGGATCAAGGGATCGTCCACCTTACGGACAGTCGTGAAGTAGAAGCGTCATCTCCGAACCACGTAAACGGTAACGTGTTAGCATTGTTTAGTATTCCGCTTGCGCTAGCTAACACGTGTAGGAAGAAAAAAATCGACTAACGCTATTCACCCCCCCCCCTTCTAGCTTAACGATCACGGTCCTAACAGAGGGAACCTCCGGCTCCAACCCGAGGAAAGGATCTCCGCCTGGGGAAGGATCAGTGGGTTGGAAGGCGGAAACTGGTTAAGACGGTGGACACCGAACAACCAGAGCCGCCGATAAAGTATTGCGAATTCCATGGCGGTACGACACACTCCACCGAGGAATGTCATGCCTTGAAGAACAGATTGAGCGAGGAAGCAGACACCAAACCTCGAAGGAAGTGGAAGAAGACGAAGTATCGTCGGAGGTCTCCTAGGCGAAGCCCTTCTCCCCAACAATGGCAGTCGATGGAAAACGAGACCCGATACTGGTCTCGATCGCGTTCAAGAGGGAGGAGTCGAGAAGCTGCACCCCGCAGGTCTCCCTTGTTAGGAAGAGACCCCAGGAAGGGCAAGGCCCTCACACGTGGCCCTTCTTCTGGACATGTAGGAGTGATCTCCGGGGGGCCCACTGGAGGAGACTACCACCGAGCCAGGAAGGCTCACACCCGACGGCAGGAGAACTACGCAATCGAGACAAGTCGGAGCCAGGATTGTGACCCTATGATCTCCTTCGGCCAAGAAGACTTGGAAGACATAGAGGCCCCTCATGAGAACACCCTGGTAATCCTTGCGCGGATAACCAATTATGAGGTCAAGCGTATCTTCGTGGATACAGACAGTTTTGTGAACATTCTATACAAAGCTGCTCTGGACCAGATGTAGATCGACGACGATGAACCACTTCCGGTCTCGACCCCACTCTTTGGCTTCACCAGATACCGAGTTCAGCCGATAGGACAGATTACCCTATCGTTGTCATTGGGCAGTGATGTGCTAGAAAGGACCAGGAGAACCCCCTTTCTGGTCATGGATGCTCCTTCATCCTACAACACCATCTTGGGCCGCCCGGCGCTCAGCGTATTCCAGGCGGTGGTCTCCATCTACCACCAGAAAATAAAGTTTTCGGTAGGCGACCAAATGGCTGAGGTCAAAGGGGACCAGTTAGTGTCTCAGCGATGCTATAGCGGCGAAGTCAGATCGGATTCCCGCAAGAATCCGAAGTCACACGGAGGCTAACCGGAGGGAGATACCATCCACAAGAGGACAGGGCCACCAGGCTGAGGACGCCAGGGCATGCCCCCTACACTCAACCTCGTCATGCATGGTAAGGTTTGTGAGTCATGCTATGTACTTGTCTATGTACTCTTGGTGTCTTGCAGTGAAGCCGTGAAATGAATAAGATGTCTCATCACAAAAGCGCCAATACATTCGAATAAAACCCTAATGTCTCGTGGTGCTGCGGATGCCCGAGGTACTTAGGCTTGGTCTGGGTGCTACGGATGCCCGACCAAGAAATAAAACCCTAATACCTCGTGGTGCTGCGAATGCCCGAGGTACTTAAGCTTGGTTCGAGTGCTACGGACGCCCGACCAAGAATGAAACCCTAATACCTCGCGGCGCTGCGGATGCCTGAGGTACTTAGGCTTGGTGTGGGTGCTACGGATGCCCGACCAAGAAATAAAACCCTAATACCTCCCAGTGTTGCAGATGCCCGAGGTACTTAGGCTTGGTCTAAGTGCTACGGACGCCTGACCAAGAAATAAAACCCTAATACCTCGCGGTGCTGCGGATGCCCGAGGTACTTAGGCTTGGTGCGGGTGTTACGGACGCCCGACCAAGAAATGAAATCCTAATACTGTTGGATCGAGAGAACCGATAGAGGGGGGTGAATATCGGAAATCGTTTTTCTTTCGGAAAGCTTAGAGCAAGTACGCAGCGGAAATTAGAAACACAGAGACACAGTCGATTTTACTTGGTTCGGAGCCTGTGTCGACTCCTACTCCAAGGCCCACGGTCGTTGACCGTTTACTTTGGGCAATTCTATATTTGGCGCAAAGAGAGTTTACAATATTGAATACAGAGTAAGTGCAGTAAACTTTAACAATAAAAAGAAAGATGCTCTTCTTTTACCGACGTCCGATTGTAGGTTCACTTGTTCGGAGCAGCGGGACGTCGTCGGCTCGAGTTGGAAGGATTCCGGGCGAAGCGCGTGAGTAGAAGAGCGTAGAAGCGTTGCTTAGTCGTTGTTGTTGAAGGCTTGGGTGTTGGGTGCTATTTATAGCACCTCGGGGCGCCCTGGACGTCGGGGGCGCCCTGCCACGTGTCAAGCGATCCGCTTTTAGCTCGGTCAAACGTTATCCCATCCGAATAGGGATAAGTTTGACTCTGGAGGTGCCATGGTCGCAGAGGGCGCCGTGACTGACTTCTTCCACGCAGAAATCTCGGCTGTGGATAAAGATGAAGCTTCGCAGACTTGGGCGCGGGGCGCCCTGGCTGCTGAGGGTGCCCTGGCTGCTGAGGGCGCCCTGGCTGCTGAGGGCGCCCTGCCCAGTAAGCAGCCGAAGCCCTTTTTGCTTCACTTGGTTCTGGTTCACCTTGGGGGCGCCCTGGACACTCAGGGCGCTCTGCTCAGCTGCTGCCTCACTCCTTTGAGGCTCTCTGTGTTGCAGACACACGTTCCTTCGGTCCTGCATCCAGGGTTAGTCCAAAACACAATAAAACAATTAATTATTAGTTTATACAGCCTTAGCTGTCTTGGTTCTGACTTTGGTCTCCTAAATGGAGCCCTAGGTCGAACCGACGCCTACTGTTCCCTCGACGGAGAACGCGTCCTCACCTACTCCTCTCAGGAGAGTTTACCTGATGTCAACCGTTCCTCTGGTTGGACTTTTGCCTGACGGTCCTTTGTCAGGGCTTGGATGTCGAGCTGTCCTTCGCCCGGTGCCTAGCATTCCTTCGCTAGGGCTTAGTGACTAGCAGCCCTTCGCTAGTTGCCTAGCAGCCCTTCGCTAGGACGTGGTGACTAGCAGCCCTTCGCTAGTTGCCTAGCAGCCCTTCGCTAGGACTTTGCCTGCACACTCGAGTAACAATGTTAGATCACCAATAAACTTAACTTTGAATCCTTTGCCAATATCAAAACAAGGTTCGATATGGTGCTTTCTGCACCAACAAATACCTCGCTGTGCTGCAGATACCCGAGGTACTTAGGCTTGGTGTGGGTGCTACGGACGCCCGACCAAGAAATAAAACCCTAATACCTCATGGTGCTACGGATGTCCGAGGTACTTAGGCTTGGTCCAGGTGCTAGGGATGCCCGACCAAGAAATAAAACCCTAATACCTCGGGGTGCTGCGGATGCCCGAGGTACTTAGGCTTGTTCCAGGTGCTACGGACGCCCGACCAAGAAATGAAACCCTAATACCTCACGGTGTTGCAGATACCCCAGGTACTTAGGCTTAGTGGGGGTGCTACGGATGCCCGACCAAGAAATAAAACCCTAATACCTCGCGGTGCTGCGGATACCCGACGTACTTAGGCTTGGTCCGGGTGCTACAGATGCCCGACCAAGAAATAAAACCCTAATACCTCGCGGTACTACAGATACTCGAGGTAAGTAGGCTGGGTCCAGGTGTTGGAACCCAGATGGCTAGAGAGGGGGGGTGAATATAGCCAATCACTTAGACCTTTGGCACAAATCGAATTTCTGCACTCAAACTTATCAGTAGCACAGCGGAAGAAATAATCACAGAGTAAGCAGAAAACAGAAAACGAAAGCAAAGTAGACACACTAGCAAGATCGATAACAAGGAGAGTTTACAAGGTTCGGGGATAACTTGCCCCTACTCCTTGGCGTGCCCTTAAGGTGGGTGATCCCTTGATCGTCGGCAGATCAAGCCCCGGTTATCACCGGATATAAAGCAACCTCCTTCTCGGTGGAGAAACCTCTCCACAACGTTTCAATCACAGATTTAAGTTTAAGCACAGAGAAACAACAACAAGGATCTTACTCAAGCACTTAGCAAAGACAAGAACACAGCAAGCTTTCCTGAGCTCCACCCAGCGGCGATCTCACGCAAGAAACCCTTCCTCGTGTCTTCCCTCTGTCGGACTCCAAGCCTCTTGTTCTCTCCTTCAGGTGCTCAAGTAATGGATGATTGCTTCAAGATTGCAGTAGCTTGCTCAAGGTGATGAAACTTCAGAACGCGCAAGCTAGATGTGGAGAACACAAGGCGCAGCAAGAACTCAGTTCGCGAACTCTAGAACTCTGCTTCAACGAAGCCTTCTTCCGCCCTTTTGTTTCTCCACTCAGCATTAGGTGACAGCATCTCCTGCAGCCTCCAGCTGCTTCCTTGCCAATGCCAGCTACCACTGAGCCCTCCCTGGACTTTCTGAGCTCCCCTCAGCCAAGCTCCAGTCGGCAGCTCCAGTCTGCAGCTCCAGCCGTTGCAACCTGAGATGGAAAACGGACAAACCTGCTCCAAGGAAAGCCTCCATTGACTTCTCCTTGAGTGTTTGAATCCTCCCCTGTCACCTGCAGCTTAATCAGAGTGTTAGAGCAGCATATCACACAATAAATCAAGTATCAGATGTAATCAGCAGAGAATCGGATACGGTCAGGCGCGATCAGAGCGTCTGACAGTGCAATTTGAATTAAGGTGATCGGTCACTGGACCGATCGGAGAACCTCCTGATCGGTCACCAGACCGATCAGGCTGGGTCCAGACCGATCAGGCTCCGTCCTGATCGGTCCCCAACGCTTGATTAGAAATCGTGATTTCTTTGGGACTCACCTGGATCGATCACCAGACCGATCCCAGGTTGTGGATCGATCACCCGACCGATCTACCCCTTTATCGGGTGATTTCTGAGCTTCGCAGTCCAGACCTCCTGATCGATCACCGGACCGATCAGGAAACCTTCTGATCGGTCACCAGACCGATCAGGCTGGGTCCAGACCGATCAGGCTGGGTCCAGACCGATCAGGCTCCGTCCTGATCGATCATAGAGAGGAACCTGCGATGCTGGATCGTTCTCCAGAACGATCTGCACAGTGATCCTGATCGGTCACCAGACCGATCAGGAGCAGTTCAGCAAGGGAACTCAACCTCACTGTTTGCTCCCTGATCGGTCACCAGACCGATCAGGAGCCAAGCAGTGGGTGAAACGAATACTCCCTGATCGGTCAACAGACCGATCAGTCATCGCTGGATCAGTCACTAGACCGATCCACGAAGGAGCACCGTGCCAACTCCCTGATCGGTCACCAGACCGATCCAGGGGCTCCAACCTAGCCCTCCAAGCTAGGGTTTCATCCACCTTAGCCCTCCAAGCTAAGGATTTTTCACCTAACCCTCCAAGTTGGGAATTTGCACCTAACCCTCCAAGTTAGGACTTTTCACCTAGCCCTCCAAGCTAGTACTTTTCACCCAACTCTTCCGGATTAGGACTTTTCAAACCTAGCCCTCCAAGCTAGGACCTGACCCTCCAAGCCAGGACTTTTTCACCTAATTCTCCAAGATGGGAATTTGCACATAACCCTCCAAGTTAGGACTTTTCACCTAGCCCTCCAAGCTAGGACTTTTCACCCACCTCTTCCGAATTAGGACTTTTCACACACCTAGCCCTCCAAGCTAGGATTTTCAATACCTAACCCTCCAGGTTAGGATTTTTCAACACCTAGCCCTCCAAGCTAGGATTTTCCATACCATGCCTGATCCCCGATCTGGATTTAATCATAATCAATAATCATCCACCTAAACTAAAATCGGTGTCAACACCAAAACAACAATCAGGGCCAGACTGCATCAACAATCTCCCCCTTTTTGTTGTTTGACAACCCGATTTTAAGTTTAGGGATTCTCAATCAAGTTTTTCAAATTTAGAATCATAGGGGAATCTAGATCCTCCCCCTACAATATGATCATCCCAAACTTAACCAACCAACACTCTCCCCCTTTGTCGAACACTGAAAAGGGGTCTAGAAGGGTTGTTAAGTTTAAACCATACTCCCCCTCAACCCTAGGGGAATCCCAAACCAACAACAATTTGATTTTTGATAAGCATATGAATACATATGACAAAAAGATATAGGCATGGCAAGACAGACATGTATCATACGAGCATGGCATCATAAGCATAATCATGGTAGTGTAACAAATATGCAGATAGTACTCATCATAGCATCAACAAGAAGCATACTAAAGTAGGATAAACATGTGAGATAAAATCAGAGAAGTCAAATCATAACAGGATGCAAGACACATGCATCAAAGGTAAAGTACGTGCGGCTCAAAGCCATAACTGACAAGTCATAGGACATACAACCCAAAAGTCACACAACCAAACAGTCAAAAATTATCAAACATGAGTATAGAGCAGTCAATCGTCAACTGGATCATCGTCTGAATCATCAATGTATATAATATCCCCTGGTGAAGTGCCACTGGGGGACGCACCATCCGGAAATGTATGATGATACCACTCCTCATACCATCTGTCCTGTAGTGAGCTGACCTCAGAGATGTTGGATGAAAGAGCATCTAGACGGCGATCAAAAGACTGAAATTCTGAGCGGACCTCCTGTCGCCAGAGCTTCGAGATATGCAATTCGTGCTGCAGCATCCACTCTAGCTCTGCAACCTGCCAGCGGAGGTCAGGAGCCCACCATCAAAATCTGCAGCATTAGCTGACGGCTCCGAATCATGGGCGGCGCTCGGTAGCTCCCCTCCACGTCTCCTATCCTTCCACCTTAGCCCTCGTGGCCCAACAACAATGCCTGACTGAGCGAGCATGCGACGATCCAGGCGGCAGTCCTATCGAATCATGGGCACAATACGACCCTGTGAAACATCGATACCCACTGACTCAAGCCAAGCAGTGATGATATATCCAAATGGCATGTAGACTGTCTGGGCGGACTGCATACTGTAGACGATGATGGAGAAATAAATCGAGGCCACTGGATCAAAATCTAACTGCTGATGCATCCTGTAGAGCATCAAGCAGTGGGACGGGCGAATCTCATCCAGTTGTTTCGAAGTAGTAGGTAGAAGACAATTGGTGATGATCTTGAACAGAACATAGTCAACAGGGGAAAGGCGAAGAGCAGGAAATGTGGGAAAATCACTGGTGTGCTCACCGGAACTCCTTGGCCTGGGATGGCCTAGAAAGTACTCGTAGATGGAATCAGGAGTGACTCCATCGAAGGGAACCGGAAGAGGATTAGGAAGGTAAGGGTAGAGAAAGAAATCATTGTCTGACCGGCGACAACCAAGAAAATCAATAAAAGTTGATCGATTAAAATCAAGGTCGACACCAGCGACATGGAAGACCCCGTACCCTCTCCACTGACCATGTTATTGTAGAATTCAGAGACTAAATCAAAATTGATTGGCCTCTCTAAGAAAAGGATGGGTTGGAGCTCATAGTACTCAATGATTTGTCTCACCGTAGGACAATATTCATAAATAAAGGTTTGGTCCACCGATCGACTCGGCATAAGTTTGAAAATGTGCCATTCAAAATTTAACGTAAGAGTGACACTCTGAAATTGAGTATGTAGAGGTGGTGGAGGCCTTGGAGAAGGTGTAGATACTGAAGGGCCTTTACCCTTTGAGCTTTCCACCAGAGGTTCCTTACCCTTAGAGGACTTTCTAAAGATTGGAGTAGACAAATATGATCAAGGTAAGGTTAAACCCAATCAGAACACAGTTGGATCAAGGAACCAAGATAGAGTGATAATCATAAAGTGAAGCATTTGATCAAGAGGGTCACGGCCAATACACGAAGATCATGGCACAAAACCAAGAACAAACACCAAAACATGATTAGCTTCATATAATCCATGAACAGAGTCATAAAGGAAACTAAATCAAAAACTCACTTTGGTGCCATTGAAGTTAGTTTGAAAGGATCGCAAAAACTGGAAGAAGAACTTGCGCAGGAGAAGCTCTCGGCGCAAGACAGAGACGCAGAAAACTTGGAGCAAGTAGAGAACTTGCAGAGAACAAAGAAACGCCCGTAGAGACCTTCGCAAGAACTCGCACGCACGAGAAAGAGGGAGACGCAGGAACACTCTCGCTCAGGATGAAGAGGCGCAAGTGGGAGGTTTCGGCGCTAGGGTTCGACAATGAGAGGGTTTTCGCGAAGTTAATCGGTTGGTGGATCGGTCCACCAACCGTAATTTAATGCTATGGAACGGATCACCGTTCGATCTGTTAGCGCCCAGACCGATCAGGTGATGGCCTGATCGGACTGAACCGGGCCTGATCGGTCGGGTGACCGATCAGGCGCGCTCCTGATCGGTCGGCTGATCGATCAGGACACGATCAGTAAGCTCGAGAGGCTTACTGTGAACCCCCTGATCGGTCTGTGGACCGATCACCATAGGGTGCCAGATCGGTCTGGGGACCGATCCAGGCTGGCTCAGTAAGGTTGATCAGAATTTCGTAAAGCCACTAATGCCCCTCTGATCGGTCTGTGGACCGATTGTTACAGGGTGGAGCCAGATTGGTCCGGGGACCGATCAGCCTTATGCCTGATCGGTCCGGTGACCGATCAGGGTTCCTGATACTCCCTGATACGATCTGAAACATTCAGTTTCAGATTTTCTGAATCTTTCCAATGAGATCTGATGAAGTTTATCGAGCTTGGACATGATCTCATGACTGAAATTGATCCCTAAACAAGGATTAAAGGTCCTTATGGGATCAACAATCACTTTGCTCCACCCAAGTGGAGTCAAACTCAATCAACAATTATTCAAGCAATTTCAACTAAGTTTGTATCAAATTCAGGTTTCCAATCAAGTTGCCTTGATTGGAATGTCCAAGTATGATCATGGAGCCAAAAACACATATGTTATGCATTGGTTTTCCCCATACTTGGTCACCGAAGTGATTATTATCTCGTCAACTTAATTTCTCAAGGGATGCATTGACATTTTGAGAAATTGAGTTGATCCTAACATCTCACCCCATATCTAGCAAACAAAAACGTTTTGGTAAACCTTATAGTTCGTGTGAGATGTCCCCAAAGTTACCCAATTGTTTCCCAACAATTCAAAATAATCATGAAGGGTTTTGTATGCATTTTGAAATTCATGAAGCGCGACACATTCCCAACTCCCTTCTTAGGAAATTAAATTCATTTTCGGGGAGTGGTTTAGTGAAAATGTCAGCTAGGTTTGATTTGGACTCTACATGCGAGAGTACAATATCTCCCCTAGCTACATGATCCCTAATGAAGTGATGACGCACTTCAATGTGTTTGGTCCTAGAATGATGGACTGGATTTTTAGTTAGGTTAATTGTGCTAATGTTATCACATAACACTTGCACACCCTTGTAACTCAATCCATAGTCCTCTAAAGTATGTATCATCCACAACAATTGTGATACACTCACTCCCATAGCAATATATTCTGCCTCGGTCGTGGAGAGAGCAACACAATGTTGCTTCCGACTTGACCAACTTACTAAAGACGAACCTAAGAATTGGCAACCCCCACTTGTGCTCTTCCGGTCCAACTTACATCCAGCGTAGTCAGAATCCGTATAGCCAATTAAATCAAATGATTCGGTACGGGGGTACCATAGACCGACTCCAATTGTGCCTTTGAGATACCTCAAAATTCGCTTAACAACGATTAAGTGAGATTCCTTGGCACAAACTTGGTACCTAGCGTACATACCCACAGCAAAAAGAATATCCGGTCGACTAGCTGTGAGGTATAGCAAACTACCTATCATGCTTCGATATTGAGTCAAATCAACGGGTTTACCACTCTCATCATTGTCTAATCTTGTGTTCGTGGCCATGGGAGTGGTTACCTCTTTTGAATCACTCATATTGAATTTTTGAAGCATTTCTTGTGTATACTTTGATTGGTGCACATGTATACCATCGCGAGTTTGCTTGATTTCAAGTCGAAGGAAGAAAGTCAACTCTCCCACTAGACTCATTTCAAACTCACTCTCTATGTGTCCAATGAACTCATTTAAATAGCCCTTATTGTTTGAGTCACAAATTATGTCATCGACATATACTTGGGCTACAAAAATATCGTCACCATCTCTTCGTAGAAATAGTGTAGGGTCTATTTGGCCTCTAACGAAAATATCGTCACCCACATTCCTTCGCGGTTCTTTCTACAATGTTAGTGTGCGCAAGCGGAAATACAAATAACACAAATAAACAAACGCTAACACCAATTGATTTACGTTGTTCGGAGATAAGGCTCCTACTCCAGGGCGGTCCGTAAGGTGGACGATCCCGATCCGTCGATGGATGAGTCCCTGAAAGACCTCCGGCTAGCTCTTGTCGCTCCTTGTGGGTGGAGAAACCTTGCCACAAACTCCCGACAATCCCTGAGCACTTGGAGACTACTAATAAGCTCTATCTAAGCTTATTTCGCCAACCTTTGCTCAGCCAAACCGAGCTCTCTTAAATAGAGCTCACAGCTGAAAATAGTCGTTACCAGTCAATTGGTCGAAGCACCAGTCGACTGGTCCACCTTGAATTCGAACATTACAGCCCATTATTCGAATTCCAGCCGACACCAGTCGACTGCACCTAAGATCAGTCGACTAATTTTTCTGTGCACTTCATCAGTGGACTGATCCAAGCATCAGTCGACTGCTCTACCCCTAATCCTAGGGTTTCCCTTCCCGAGTACAATTCCCTCAGCACTCAGACCCTCACGACTTAGCTGACCCTTCCAACAGCCTCGACCTGTTGCCTTTAAGCCTTCTTCGACTTTGGCTCTTGTCCCTCGAATGCATACGAACCCGCGACTCGTTCTCATGTCATCCTTCGCGTATGCCTCGAAGTTCGCTTCCCTCGGCTCATCGTTCCTGCTTTGTCCACGGTTCCTCGGATGCATACAAGCCCACGACTTGTCTCTTCATGCCATCCTTCATCGGACCCAAAGCCGTCCAGCTAAGTCCATGTGTATTCTGCAAACCTGCACACTCAAATATACATATCAAATACAAGGATGAACCTAACTTAAATCCTTTGCCCAAAAATCAAAACACATGCTCACTCCGGACTATAGATTGCTCCAACAATCTTCCCCTTTTTGATGTTTGGCAATACGTTTAAATTAGGAAAAACAAATAGCAAATACAATGCTAATAACCATTTGGACTTACGTTGCTAAGGCTTCACCTTGGACTTATACCGCCAATGCGTATGCAATGCAAACATGCATGGATCCTATCACAAGGCATCCCCACGCCTAAACCTCCCTAATGAGTTTAGGATATTTACCAAAACGGACTTTTCAAGAACCTCCCCAAGGCTCCCCCTATATTGGACTTACAAAAGCTTTTTTTTTAAAACCTTTCCAAGGTTCCCCTTTTGCCACCATATGAGCAACAATGCTCCCCCTTTACCTAAGCTTCCCCTTGACCTAGGATTTCTTGCAAAAGCATGTTTGGTTTTCCTACTTAAACCTAACACTTTTCCCCCTTTGCCACACATCAAAAGGACTCCAACAATTTTCCTCTTATTAGATCCTTTAACCTCTAATGATCATAAACAAAGTGTATTAACCCCCATAAGATTATACACTTGTTTTACATCATTACGACACTTTTCGATTGTTAAAAAATAGTTTCAGCCTATATCAGTCGACTGCGACAGTTACCTGTCGACTGATCCCCATAAAAAATCGTACAGTAGCTAGTCTCTCTCCGACAGCACTGTTACCAGTCGACTGTCCCCTGAACCAGTTGATTGGTATCTTGAAGCTGCATTTTCAGCATTTCTGACCCAATTTCAGAAATGCACCAGAAATTTCGTAAATCTCCAAAAATTCTCAAATTTTGTGGAGAGGTTTATGGTACCCGTGTCTACTTGGGAAAAATACATTCAACCATGTATCTATCACCAATCCCAAGATTGACACAAAACCTAAAACTATCTAAATGGTTCAATTAAACCTTAATTTAAAGTCCTAGTTTTGACCTTCTCTTGATGTCTCTGCCCATACCAAATTACAATGTATCCCTAGCATTGATTTATATAGCAACTACACTTCAAAAACAAACTTCCATGCTATATGACCCCCAATGTCATATTTTATGCATGATATTCAAATCCAATGTGTCAAATCCCTAGGATTGAGACTCAAATCCGTCTCCACATCCTTTGGCACACTTCATGGTCCATCTAGACTTCTAGGAGAAATCCTCCTGAGATTCATTTACCATGGGTCCCAACTTGGCTCCAAGAGCTCCCCCTGGAGCTCCTAGCCTTAGCCACCTCCCTAGATGACTCATTTATAAACACAAAGTCACACCGGTGTACCTCCAGTGACTTTTGGCCTACAACCTTAACCTTCTTAACTTTGGACCCCTTGTCCTTAGTTAAGACTTTCTTCTTGCTTTTAAATGACATTCCCATGTCATTTATAGACTTCCCCTTGCTATAGTCATATTGCACCCTTGCATATGACTTCTCCATAGCATTGGAGAACTTAGATAGGTATCCTAGACCCGATCTATCATTGTTGAGGTTTTGACAACCCAACACCATTCCTAAACCCTTAGATCCAATAGTGAATCTATCGAGGGTTTTTTCTAATTTATCAAGCTTTACCCTCAAAGCTTGATTTTCCCTTTCTAGGTTCTCAAACCTAGAATCAGCATGTCCACCTTGGACATTCCTAGACCTACCCATTCTAGACATGTGTCTTCCCTTCTTGGGATTAATGTCTTCATCTTTAGATCTAATGGTCTTGCATTTATCATAATACATGATTTTTCTAGGGTTTTGATCTACAATATTAACCCTACTCCTATCATGATATTTAAATTGAAAATTATGCATGGGTAAATAATTGACATTATTTCTAACATGCATGGAGGAATTTGAATTACATCTAAAGTTAGGGATTACCTCCCTTACCCTTGTAGCTCCCCCTTGATGTGAGCTTTTCTTCTACTCCTTCTTTCCCACTTCCTCAAATGCTCTAATTTCTTGAATTCTCCTTTCCTTGAATATTTGGTGTGATAATGTCTTAGCTCACCACACGTAAAGCACCTTATATGCTTCTTCTTCTCCTTCTTTTCCCTACAACCCATGTTAGAATTTAAAGAAATTGACTTGGGTTTAGGGTTTACCTCTTTTTTCTTACCCTTTGGACACTTGTCCTTATAGTGTCTCTTTTCATTACACCCAAAGCAAATAATGTGGTCCTTTGACTTTGCCTTAGTGGAGGTGGAAGCTTCTTCTTGCTCTGGTATTGAGGATGATCTCTCCTCCCCCACAATCCTTGAAGTGGAGACTTTTTCTCCCCCTTTGATGGAGAGGATGATTCTTCAATTTCTTGTGCCACTTTACTTGAGAAGATGAATGAATCTTTTTCTTCTTTCTCTTCCTTTTCGGATATTGGGCTTCTTTCCTCATCGAATTGGTTCTTCTCCTCTTCTTGGACCATTAAGCTCATTTCCTTGGGCTCTTCCACTACTTGAGCTTGTGTAGGGTTTTCATAAAGCGCTAACATTTTGCTCCATAGCTCATGCGCATTTTTATATTCACCTACACGGCTAATTATATCATTAGGCAAAATATTAAGTAATATTGAAATTACCTTTTCGTTTGCCTTTGATTGGATTTGTTGCTCCTTGGTCCAATATCTTGGTCGGAGCTTCTTCCCATACTTATCTTTTGGGGCTTCAAATGGATATTTTAGTGCGATCATTAAATCCCAATCCATGTTGAACCATACTTCTATCCGCATCCTCCAATAATCGAAACTCTCTCAGTTGTACGGAGGTGGAACATTGATGTCGTCCCCTAAGCGTTCTTCACGCGCCATTTCCTCTAGCCTTTTGCTCTCTCGGCGGTTAGTCCGTAGAAGTGCGACCCCGGCTCTGATACCACTTGTTGGGACCTTGACGTTTAGCTAGAGGGGGTGAATAGATGGTCACCCACGTTTCTTCGCGGTTCTTCATATAATGTTAGCGTGCGCAAGTAGAAATACTAATAACACAAATAAATAAACGCTAACACAAACCGATTTACGTGGTTCGGAGATAAGGTTCATACTCCACGGCTGTCCGTAAGGTGGACGATCCCAATCCGTTGGTGAATAAGTCCCCGGAAGACCTCCGGCTAGCTCTTGTCGCTCCTTGTGGGTGGAGAAACCTCGCCACAAACTCCCGACAATCCCTGAGCACTTGGAGACTACTAATAAGCACTATCTAAGCTTATTTCGTCAACCTTTGCTCAACCAAACCGAGCTCTCTTAAATAAAACTCACAGCTGAAAATAGTGTTAGGATCATACCGGTTGCTAGAGGGGGGTGAATAGCAATTTTTCGATTCGTTCTTCCTACAATGTTAGCATGCGCAAGCGGAAACAATAATAACAAAATCAAACAAACGCTAACACGTCACCTTTACGTGGTTCAGAGATAATGCTCCTACTCCATGGTTGTCCGTAAGGCGGACGATCCCGATCCGTCGGTGGATGACTCCCCGGAAGACCTCCGGCTAGCTCGCGTAGCTCCTTGTGGGTGGAGAAACCTCGCCACAACCCGAACAACACTCCTAAGCTCTTAGACTACTAATTGACCTTTAACCAAAGTCAATTTCGTCAAGACTCTCAGCTAAAACTGAGCCCCTTTAAATAGTACTCAAGGCTGAGAAGACCGCCACCAGTCGACTGGTCCATTACCAGTCGATTGGTCCCACTTAGATTCGACCGTTGCAAGCCCAACGTTCGAATTTCCAGCCACTGCTAGTCGACTGCCCCATTAGCAATCGACTACCTCATTAGCAGTCGACTGATCTTTCTGTGACATATACAAGTCGACTGCCCCAGGGCCAGTCGACTGGTCCACCCCTAAACCTAGGGTTTCTCTTCCTCGAGTACATTTCTCTCAGCACTCAAACCCTAGGATTTCTCGAGTACATTTCCCTCAGCACTCGAACCCTCACGACTCAGCTGACTCTCCATCCAGCAGCCTCGATCTATCGCCTTCACGCCCTCTTCATCTTCGGCTCCCGTCCCTCAGATGCGCACACAAGCCCTCGGCTTGCCTCCATGCAATCCTTCACGCATGCCTCAAAGTCCGCAACCCTCAGCTCATCGTTCCTGCTCCAGTAGCCTCGATTTGTTGCCTTCAAGCCCTCTTCAACTTTGTCCCTCGTCCCTCAGATGCACACATAAGCCCTCGGCTTGCCTTCATGACATCCTTCACGTACGCCTCGAAGTCTGCTTCCCTCGGTTCATCGTCCCTGCTTTGTCTATGGTCCCTCGGATGCGCACACAAGCTCACGGCTTGCCTCCATGCCATCCTTCACTCTACCCAAAGCCGTCCAACTGAGTCAATGTGTATCCTGCAAACCTGCATACTCCAATACACATATCAAATACAAGGGTGAACCTAACTTAAACCCTTTGCCCAAACATCAAAACACATGGTCACTCCGGACCATAGATTGCCCCAACAATATCTCCCTTTTTGATGTTTGGTAATACGTTTAAGTTAGGGAAAACAAATAGCAACAACAAAGCTAATAACCATTTGGACTTACGTTGTCAAGACTCCACCTTAGACTTACACCGCCAATGCAATGCAAACATCCATGGATCTTATCACAAGGCATTCCCACACCTAACCTCCCCAAGACTTTAGGACTTTTGCCAAAACGGGCTTTTTAAAACCTCTCCAAGGCTCCCCTACATTGGACTTACAAAGGATTTTTAAGAACCTCTCCAAGGTTCCCCTTACGCCAATAACGAAGCTACCATGCTCCCCCTTTACCTAAGCTCCCCTAGACCTAGGATTTCTTGCAAAGGCGTGTTTGGTTTCCCACTTAAACCCAACACTTCTCCCCCTTTGCCACACATCAAAAAGACTCCAATAATTCCCCTCTTATTGGATTCTTTACCCTCTAATGATCATAAACACAGTGTACTAATCCCCCATATGATTACCCACTTGTTTTCCATCATTTGAACACCTCTTGATTGCTGAAACCCAATTTCAGCCTTGACCAGTCGACTGCCCACTATCTCAGTCGACTGGCACCCTGAAAATCCCATTTTCAACATTTCTGACCCAATTTTAGAATGCACCAGAAATTCCATAAATCTTCAAAAATTCCCAAATTTTGTGGAGAGCTTTGTGGTACCCATATCTACTTGGGAAAAATACATTCAAACATGTATCTATCACCATTCCTATGATTGACATAAAATCCAAAACTAGCTAAATGGTTCAATTGAACATTGTCCTAAAGTCCTAGTTTTGGCTTCCCCTTGATGTCTTTCCCCATACCAAACCACAATGCATCCCTAGCATTGATTTATATGGTATTTACACATCAAAAATCACCTTTCATGCAATATGACCTCAATGTCATGTTTTCATGCATGAAACTCAAATCTAATGTGTCAAAACCCACGAATTGAGACTCAAGTTCATCTCCAACTCCCTTAACACATTTCATGACCCATCTAGACTTCCGAGAGGAATCCTCCCGGGATCCATAAACCATGGATCCCAACTTGACTCCTAGAGCTTCCCCTTGAGCTCATAGCCATAGCCACCTCCCTAGGTGACTCAACAAACGCTAGACCACACCGGTGTACCTCCGGTGACTCTTGGTCTACACCCCTAACTTTCTTAACCTTGAACCCCTTGTCCTTAGTTAAGACTTTCTTCTTGCTTTACATGGCATCCCCTTGCCATTTTTGGACTTCTCCTCCTTGTCATAGTTATATACTACCCTAGCATATTTCTTTTCATTGGCATCGGAGAACTTAGATCGGTATCCTAACACCGATCTATCATTGTTGGGATTTTGACTACCCAACATCATACCTAAATCCTTAGATTCAATAGTGAATCTATCTAGGGTCTTTTCTAATCTCTCAAGCTTTGCCTTTAAAGCTTGATTTTCCCTTTCTAGGTTCTTAAACCTAGAATCAACATGTCCAGCTTGGAAATTCCTAAACCTACCCATCATAGGCATGTGTCTCCCCTTCTTAGGGTTAATGTCTTGGTCCTTAGGTCTAATGGTCTTGGACGTATCATGATGCATGATTTCCCTAGGATTTTGATCGACTATATTAACTCTACTCCTATCATGATATTTAAATCCAAAGTTATGCATGGGTAAATAATTGACATTATTTCTAACATGCATAGAGGAATTTGAATTAAATCTAAAGTTAGGGATTACCTCCCTTACCCTTGTAGCTCCCCCTTGATATGAGATTTTCTTCTTCTCCTTCTTTTCTCATTTTCTCAAATGCTCTAATTTTTTGAATTCTCCTTTTCTTGAGCATTTGGTGTGGTAGTGTCCTAGCTCACCGCATGTGAAGCATCTTATATGCTTCTTATCCTTCTTTACTCCATCCCTACAACTCATGTTAGTTTTCAAACTATTTGAATTGAGTTTAGAGTTTACCTCCTTTTTCTTACCCAATGGACACTTGTCCTTGTAGTGCACCTTTTGATTACACCCAAAGCAAATTATGTGCTCCTTTGACTTTGCTTTGGTGGAGGTGGAAGCTTCTTCTTGCTACGACATTGAGGATGGTCTATCCTCCCCCTCAATCCTTGAAGTAGAAACCTTTTCTTCTTTCCTTGATGAAGTGGATCATCTTTCACTTTCTTGTGCCACTTCACTTGAGGATATGGATGTCTCTTTTTCTTTTTCCTCTTTCTCCTCTTCTCCTTATGTTGAACTTCTTTTTTTATCCGATTGGTCATTCTCCTCTTCTTGGACCATTGAGCTCATTTCCTTTAGCTCTTCCACTTCTTGAGCTTGTGTAGGATTTTCATGGAATGCTACCATCTTGTTCCATAACTCATGTGCACTTTTGTATTCACCTACACCACTAACTATTTCATTAGGCAAAATACTAAGTAAAATTGAAATTACCGTTTCGTTTGCCTTTGATTGTGCTTGTTACTCCTTATTCCAATATCTTGGTCGAAGCTTTTTCCCGTGCTTATCTCTTGGAGCTTCAAATGGCTCTTGAAGTGCAATCATGTAGTTCCAATCCATGCCGAACCACGTCTTTGTCTGCATCCTCCAAAAGTCGAAATCCTCGCGATCATAGAGAGGTGGAATAGTGATGTCATCACCCAACTTTTCTTCAATCGTCATCTCCTCTAGATTTTTGCTCTCTCGGCGATTAGTTCGTAGATGAGCGAACCTTCTCTCTGATACCACTTGTTAGGATCTTACCGGTTGCTAGAGCGGGTGAATAGCAATTTTTTGATTCGTTCTTCCTACAATGTTAGCGTGCGCATGCGGAAACAATAATAACAAAATCAAACAAATGCTAACACGTCACCTTTACATGGTTCGGAGATAACACTTCTACTCCACGGCTGTCCGTAAGGTGGACGATCCTGATCCGTCGGTGGATGACTCCCCGGAAGACCTTCGGCAAGCTCGCGTAGCTCCTTGTGGGTGGAGAAACCTCGCCACAACCCGAACAACACTCCTGAGCTCTTAGACTACTAATTGGCCTTTAACCAAAGCCAATTTCGTCAAGACTCTCAGCCAAAACTGAGCCCCTTTAAATAGTGCTCAAGGCTGAGAAGACCGCCACCAGTCGACTGGTCCATTACCAGTCGACTGGTCCCACTTAGATATGACCGTTACAAGCCCAATGTTCGAATTTCCAGCCACCACCAGTCGACTGCCCCATTAGCAATCGTTTGATCTTTCTGTGGCATATACCAGTCGACTGCCCCAGGGCCAGTCGACTGGTCCAC